>MUZC01003230.1:172365-326795 GCA_002072015.1 Radix auricularia
CCTCTAGTTTCCATTTCTACTTCCTACTATTGTACTAGGACAAAGGGGTTGGAGGAAAAACAAATAAAATATCTAACATCAATTTCCTATTACCCAATACTTTTAACAATCATAAAAAAAAATAATTAATAGTACTTGCCTTGATTGCCAGAACTAGAGAACACACTTTCACACAAAGAAAAACAAGCACTACACATTTGTCCATGAATTACAATAAATTGTCCATCGACGCCACCGTTGGTACTGGGCAGCAACGAGGAGGGGATGTCTCTCTAAATGACGGGACGGTCGTCGACGACGCACTGGCAGCAACAAGGAGGGAATGTCTCTCTCAATGACGGGACGGTCATCGACGACACCTTGGCAGCTACAAGGAGGGGATGTCTCTCTCAATGACGGGACGGTCATCGACGACACACAGGCCAGCAACAAGAAGACAGATGTCTTCCTCAAGGACAGGGCAGTCCCTGACCACACACAGTTCAGCAACAAGGAGGCAGATGTCTCCTTCAAGGACAGGACGTCTCCGACAACACACAGGCCAGCAACGAGGCGGTTGCCTCCCTCGTAGACTTTACAGACTACACATCGGACCTGATGACTGTCGCCGACACTTCGATGTTCGACAAGAGTTTCCAGAGGTCCACTGACGGAGCCCCCACTGTTGCGTACTGGGTTCTGGATACTATCTTAATAAAGACAGACTCTTGTCGAATAGAAGATGTTCTTTATTGAACTATAAATACACGTAAAATCCTTCCTACAGCCATCGAGACATCACAGTATACAGGCTCACAGGGTCACAGTCTTTACAGCGTTCGAGACCTCACAGCACAGACATACAGGCTCGCAGCCTTCCAGTGTTCGAGCAAACCTCGATAACACCATCCGTCACAACACAGCCCTGACCGACGTCCGCACACTGACGTTACAAGTCTCTCGTATCTTTTCTCCTCTCTTCCCTCACTACACAGACCCACACTATATATAGCCCTTGCGCGCACTCTCAAGTCATTGCCTGACCTTCCACAAGTCAGTCTCTGAACACCGTTCAAAACATTCTCACAGCAACTCACACAACTCATTGCCAGTGATTCTCATACGACAACTCACAACACTGATTGACAACTCAGTAACAACTCAGAACCATTCATTGACAGTGATTACCATACCTTGACAATGAACAGCGAAATCGATAAACTCCAACAGAAGATATCAATACGGATTTTACGCCTTAAACAACCTAAACAACAAATTTGGATTTTTACTAGACTTCAAATCTCTTCTTGCTGTAAACAAAAGTCGATACGCTTCATTAAAATTGCTTAGATTTGGCTAATTTCTACGAATTGTGTACATAAATCAAAGTCTAAAAAATTATGCTCAGTACCCGGACTGAAGTTCTACCGGAAACTACTTTGGATCTTCTCGATTTTATTGTTTCATATTGAGATGACGTATTTCCGAATCTGCGCATTTCTCTTCAAATACTTCTAAAAATTGCTGTTTCAACTAATAGCTGTGAGCGGTCCTTCAGCAAAGTAAACCTTATTTTGTCTCATTTACGTGCTTCAATGGATAAAGATCGTCTAGATGATCTTGCACTCCTTAGCATCGAAAGAGAACACATGAGAATATCAATTTTAACAGCGAGATTGATGACATTCAAATCAAGGAAGATCAATTTATTTTAGATTATGTCTATTCAGTCATGTATAATTAGTAGAGTTTTTGTTTAAAATAAATTGTTTATAATCGTATAGAGAATTATTAGTCTGTATTGTATTTCATTAAAATATCATTTGCTTCAAAAAATGAACCACATAAACCGTAAAATTTCAAATTTTTCTTGGGGGCTCAGTGAGCCCCCCGAATTTTTTGGTCCGTCAAGGGGCGCAGAATTTGTGTCATGCCCCCGGGCGCACGTGACCCTAGCTACGCCACTGCACTGTTGAAAGCTTTTTCTTAGAGCTGCGAGTTCCACTCTAGTGACTGCTTTAGAATGATGCACGGGGTCGCTATTTGGTTAGTGCAGGATCTGTTGGTGGTAAAACCAGCTTGTTTGTCCCGCTGCAGAGGGTCTTCAGCTTTTTTCATCCTGTTAAAAGCTGTACGCGGTTGAAAACCTTTCCTGGGATGGACAGCAGGGTGATTCCTCTGTTGTTCGAGCAGGAACTTAAATCTCCTTTCTTTTGGGATCTTGATAAGGTATCCCTTTTTCAAATAGAAAGGAACTTGCTCCTCTTCTCATATCTTTATAAACAGAGGTTGTAGCATTTCCCCACTGGTTTCTAAATCCAGCTTCAGTGCCACTGCTGGGATGCCATTAGGTCCTGCAGCCTTTCCATTTCTGAGGTGGTTAACGGTCCTTCTAATCTCTTCTTTGGTGGGATTATTACAGTCAATTTGCAGGTCATTATCATCTGGTTGGATATCTGTTGGATTCCTTAAATTCTGGCCTGTTTAAGATCTCTTCAAAATGCTCCTTCCATCTCCCTCTCTGCTGCACATCACTTGCTATGTTGTTTCCCATTTTATCCGTCATTGATCTCTCTACCTTGCTTAATTTCCCAGACATCATCTCAAGTTCCCCTGGTACTCTGGTAAGCTGATTTTGGTCCACCCCTGGTATTTTATTTCCCCTGTACCCTTATGGTGACAGTGTTCCTACTTAGTATATGCAAGTCAAGTGAATTCGATCTGAAATTACCACATTGATATCAAATCTCATGTTGTCCACAAATTATTTGGTATACGCTGGAAGAGTAATATGGCGAGTACTGTACGAACCCCAAATATGTACAGGATGAGGAGGGTGTCATCTTGTGCGTCGCAAAATACAGTAATTCCGGTGAGTTGAAGACTGAAAAATACTATGATATTTTACAAAAAAATATAATATTCTTATTCAGTAAGCTCACGAGTATTTTTGGACATTTTTTTCACGCGATTTCTTGTACGTTACACACAAGAGTTAAATATAACGTCATTAACGGTCGAGGAGTTTTTAACTTGTATTCTCATAAGGGGGCCGCCCATGAAGTACGTCACACAAGGGAGGTAAATAGAACGTCACAAACGGACGAGACGTTTTTAACTTGTTTTCTCATAAGGGGGCCGCCCATGAAGTACGTCACACAAAGGAGGTAAATAGAACGGCACCAAAGGTCGAGGAGTTTTTTAACTTGTATTCTTATAAGGGGCCATCCATTAAGTACGTCACGCTATTTTTCACCATTTGGGAGAAACTTTATTTTTGCGTCAAGAGGCGTCACCAGGGTTGGTGTCACCCGGGGTGGTAGCTCATAGTGTAACCCCCCTCATGACTTACCCCATTGACCTCCTCCGAGTCTTCCAGTGCCAAAAAAAAAAAAACGGGAACATACAGAATTTTACATTTCGGTGTCCCCCTTTTCGGAAAACTGAAGGTTTTAGGGTGTGGGTTAGGTAAAGCTATAGATTTAATTTTTAGCTTTTTTAAGGACGTCCCATAACAACAAAGATGGCAGCCGGTAATGACCTCATTGGGCCCCGGTCGATAAAGAATCATTTTAAAACCGCCCCCCCCCCGATTATTTTCACAATAAACTGTTAATACATTTATTTTCTATAACATTTCAGTAGTTGATTGTACAATGTGCATATATTCCCCCTCCCCCCAAATCTAGGTAAATAAATTTCAAAGGGGGAAAAATAGCATGTGTGAATCTATTGCTCACTCATTGGATTGTTGGTCTCTAGCAGTGGGATAGCAAAGGGGAGGGGGGTCCAAATTAGTGTCAGAATTTTTTTTTACATTAAATATTATGCCCCCCGACATGTATGTGGGGGCCCCAAAGAGGTTAAGCCCCCAGTCCTTAAACCAGTTATGTGCTGTTATGTGTAGTGTAAGAAAATCAATGCCATCAAACGTAAAATGGAAAAAAATCCATTACCTTAAATTGTTAATTTTTAAAAACAATTTTCTGTTCAGATTATGAAACGTACTTAATTTTTAAAATATGTCAATTATTAATTCAACATAAAATATTTGACCCAATATTTTCGAACTTATTTATTTTTCAACACAATTTATTTATTGTAAGTTGTAAGTTACAAAATATAAAAGAAACATCTTCATCCCATAATTTGGATATGATTTATCCAATATTTGATTTACAAAAATGTCAAATGATGGGAAAATCACTCTTACTCTTACAAAACACCAAAAAAACAAATAAATAAAAATAAACAATGACATGATTTTAAAAGCCAATACTCAGTCTCAACTTGTACCTTTTTTGTCAATTGATGCAGTCTGGCCTATGTGTATAGTTTACTTCATGGCTTGTGGCCCTCGTTGCAAAAAAAAAAGTTTTGACATCCCTGAGTTAGAAGGAAACAAATATGAGAGGCGAAAATTTATGAGGCGCGGTGGGGGCCATTCTTTGAGTTTCCTGGCATCCTTCCGTCTCGCGAGACGATGGTGCATCACCGTTGGGTTGGGTTGCATTTCCTCGAGTGACTGTGCAGTCCTATCCTTGAGTGACAGTCTTTGCCACAGTTTTTACACACGATTTCTGTGCTTCCAAATGTTTTGGCCTTTCTCCTAGCTCTTCTGTCTGCAGCCTCCTCCATTCTTCGCTTCTCGGCTACTATGACGCCCTCTTTGACAACTGTGCGCCACGTAGATCGGTCTTCTGCCTTACACTCCCAGTCACTTGTATGTATTTTGGCTGCTTTCATGTCCCTTTGACAGACATCTTTAAATCGCAAGCGTGGGCGACCTGTTTTCCTCTTTCCTGAAGCAAGTTCACCATATAGGAGGTCCTTCGGGATGCGGCCGGGGCTCATTCTTTTGACATGTCCTAGCCACCTCAGGCGTCTTTCACTAAGAATTGAGAACATGCTTTGGGTATTGGCACGCGTTAGTACCTCACTATTAGGCACTTTTTCTTGCCATTTAATACCAAGGATGCGGCGCAAGCATCTCAAATGGAAGCTGTTAAGCTTACGCTCTTGTGATGTATAAGTGGTCCATGTCTCGCTCCCATATAGTAGTGTACTGATGACACAGGCTCGATAGACGCACAGTTTGGTTTTCTCCGTTAGCTTGGTGTTTTGCCAGACCCGCTTATTTAGTTTAGCCATTGTTGCGGCTGCCTTGCCAATTCTGCTGTTTATTTCTTCTTCAATGGACAGTGTATTGGAGACCTTGGATCCCAAGTAGGTGAAGCTGTCCACAACCTCCAAGTTTTCATTATCGATATTTATGGTAGGAGGAGGTCGAGTGTCTTGGGCCATGATGTTTGTCTTTTTCAAGCTGATTTGCAGACCAAATTCTTTGCAGGCATTGGAGAAGCTTGACACGAGTTGTTGCAAACCAGATTCTGTATGTGCTGTTAGTGCCGCATCATCCGCAAATAGTAGCTCTCGAATTAGGACATCCGTCGTTTTGGTCTTGGCTCGGAGGCGGGCAGTGTTGAAAAGTCCTCCATCAGCTCTGGTATGTAACCAGATTCCCTCACTGCTATCCTTGAATGCGTATCGAAGAAGTACAGAGAAGAATATTGCGAAGAGTGTTGGTGCGAGTACACAACCTTGTTTAACTCCGCTGCTGACAGGGAAGGCCTCTGACTTAGCTCCATCGAACTGTACTGTGCCAAGCATATTTTCATGGAACTGTCTGATGATGGCAAGTAGGTGAGGGGGACATCCAATTTTTGCCAGTATTTGGAATAGCCCGTTGCGACTGACTAAGTCGAAGGCTTTTGTAAGGTCCACAAATGCAATGTATAGTGGCATCTGCTGCTCTCTGCATTTTTCCTGGAGCTGTCGTATGGAGAACACCATGTCTATGGTAGACCGACCGGACCGGAAACCACACTGAGATTCTGGATAGACGCGGGATGCTAGGCTTTGTAAACGTTTTAGTATAACGCGGGCAAAGGTCTTTCCTACAATACTAAGGAGTGAAATGCCGCGATAATTATTGCAATCACTCCTATCACCTTTGTTTTTATATAGTGTCACTATATTTGCATCCTTTAGGTCTTGGGGGATGTAGCCCTGTTCCCAGCAGAGGGACAGAATCTCGTGCAATGGTTGGAGTAAAGCTGTCTTGCCACTCTTTAGAACCTCTGGTGGTATTCCATCATTCCCAGGCGCTTTTCCACAAGCTAGACTGTCAATTGCTTTGCTCAGCTCTTCCTGTGTGGGCACGACATCAAGTTCTTCCATGAGTGGCATATCTGGGATGTCATCTAGAGCGGTGCTGGAGACTGTGGTAACTGTTGAATACAATTCCAGATAATGCTCAACCCACCGTTTTAGCTGTGCTGCCTGGTCTTGAATAATTTCTCCATTTTTGGACTTTAGGGGAGCAGCTTTTGACGTCAAGGGGCCCGTTGCCTTTTTGATGTTTTCGTACATGACTTTTGCATTGCCCATGTCTGCAGCTGATTGTATACTGGAACAGAGCTTAAGCCAGTAGGTATTGACACATTTACGTGCAACCTTTTGGGCAAGTGACTTAGCTGTTTTTAAAGCATGCAAATTGTCAGGTGTAGGCTTTTCCTTGTAAGCCATAAGAGCTTTCCTTTTTGCTTCAGTGACGGGTTTCATCTCGTCCCAATGTTCATCAAACCAGTCCGTGTTTTTGTGAGATTTTTTGCCAAAGGCTTGTATTGCGGATGTATAGATTGTGTCTCTCAGTTGCGTCCATTTGGAGTCAATGGTGACGCATGGGGACATCTTTGAGAGACTTTCCTTCACCTTGTCTTTGAACAGCTGCGCTATCGCAGGGTCTTTCATGCAGGAGGTATTGATGCGTGGACTTCCCTTTTTCTTTGTGTGGTACGAGTTTTTCCTCATTATTCGTACTTTGCTGGCGACAAGGGAATGATCCGTGTCACAGTCGGCACTGTGATAGCTGCGAGTGAGTAGGACGCTAGCTAGTTGTGCACGCCTGGTGATAATGAGGTCCAGCTGGTGCCATTGGTGGGATCGAGGGTGTCTCCAAGATACTTGATGTATATCCTTGCACTTGAAGAAAGTGTTGGTCACACACAAGCCTCGTGAGCAGCACAATTCCAGAAGCCTTTGTCCATTTTCATTTAACTTTCCTCTTCCAAATAGTCCAAGGCAGGTGGGCCAGGCTTCGTGGTCGCTCCCCACTCTAGCATTGAAATCTCCTAGGAGATAGATTGCCTCGTCTTTGTGGATGCCGGCTATTGCCTGGTCTAACGCTCCATAGAACTGGTCCTTCTCTTCCGGAGTTGAATAGAGTGTTGGGGCATACACACTAAGAATGTTTGCTGGGCCCGCAGTTGTTCTGAGTCTTAGAGTGAGGATCCTCTCCGTGCCTGATGACGGTGGTTCAATGGATGGTAGAAGAGTGTTTTTAACAGCGAAACCCACACCATGCTGTCTAGGTTCGTCTTTCGGTCTGCCTTGCCAGAAGAAGGTGTAATTGGCCTCTTTGAGTGAACCGTTGTCTGGGAGCCTGGTCTCCTGAAGGCATGCTATGTCAATCTTTAGCCTTTTAAGTTCTCTATCGATTATTCCTGTCTTCCGTGTGTCGTTTATGGACTGCAGATCATCAGTGATGCCGGGACACATAGTCCTCACGTTCCAGCTAGCGATTCGAAGAGCTGGGGTCTTCTTTTTCTTTTTTGTATTTCTTGGTGCAGGGCTTAGTGGCCCACTTGTTGAGTGGTACTCTAATCTCCACGCACCCAGTGGAGAAGGCAGGCCATGACGGGATAGCACCTATTTGACTGGGGGCTGCCCAGTTTGAGGCGGGCGGTAGCTGTCCAGTGAGACATTGGTAGTCTCTCCCACCGTCGGAAGCAGCCCCTGGCGCCTAGCTCTACGTCAATTGAGCTTTGGCTTATAACCGGTAACTGCTGCTTCCCGTGTTTTATCGACACCTTGCGGCGACGCTGGAGTGTCCTCTCCAGAGGTGATGCAAGCCTGGGCGGGTATTATGGAGAATTAGCTGCTGCCCATACAGCATATCCCCCCTCTCCACGTCAATGGTGTAACCAAGGGAACGACTTGCGTCGATGCAGCTTGGCTGCCATTGGCGTCGCAGGAGCTGCCGGTATGTACATAAGTCTTATGTATAGACCGCCTGTAGGTGCTCCAATTCCTGATTTTCTTTCAGGGTTTACTCCCTTAGCCTTTCCCGCAAGGCAGGTATAGCCGCAAGGCAGCGGAGGATTTGTATTCGGAGTTTCCTTCTCCTAATTTTCAAATTATACAAGTATTAAAATTTCCCAACACTAAATTTTTTTTAAAAGAAAGAATTTATGTAGGGCTGTTATCGATTAATTTAAATTTAATAGTTAACTTTTGAAAAATTACCGAATAATTAATCGATAATTTTCATTAAAGAAAGAATAAGATGTATGACGTCCTTAAACTGAAAATTTCAAGGGAAGTAACAAAAAAAACAGGCAATTCACATTGTTTAAAATTTAGATATAAGTAGTTCAATATAATATCAATGAATTTGAATTTCGTTATTGTTAATTAAATAAAAACAATGTTTAATTGTTGATATCATTTTTTTATAAAACAGCTCATTTTAAAGTTTACACTTTAAAAATCTTTTTTTTTTCAAATGGAGAAGTTTATACGAAAAAAAAGCAACTTTAAAAAAATTATTAATAATTTATAATATATTGATAAATTGCTTATATTTTTTAAAAGATTATCCATAATTTTAATCACTGTTTTATCGATAAATTTTTTTACCGATTAATCGAGAAATTAATCGATAATTTCCGCAGGCCTAAATTTATGATGTGAAATCGAAGGTGATTACTGGTAAATAAAAATTGAGCCAAAAACACAACATCAACCACAGATGAATATGAACACACAAACCTTTGTAAAATAAGGTCACACAACAAAAAATAATTGTTTATGTTGAAACAATTCTTTGAGTTTAAGCAATACAAAAATCTATGGTTAGAATAATAAAGCAAATAAAAGAAAGACTTGATTAGTTGCATGTCCTTGCAAGAAAAGATTAATATTTCTGTTACAAAATGGGAAGAGGGGGGAGACCCTCTTGATCTACTAACATTTATGAAACAGTATAGATCGGAAAAATGTGTACCCCTCTTTGCAATTTTGCTGAGATTTTTTAAATATTGTCTCCGAATTGAAGTTGAAGCTCATAAAAAATAATTTAAAATTGTATTCGTTCGACAATGAGTGATTTAAGACTACACAATCTTGTAAAATTACCAATAAAATAAGAAACAACATAATAATAATTTTGAGAGCAATATACACGATTGTTCTATGTACTCTGTAATAGTTCACAGACTTGGTCTTGTTAATGCCAGAACTCAGGGCGTATCACTATTATAAGGAAGGACAGTTGCCAGGTTACGAGAACTTAGTGAAAGGATGGCAAGAATTAAAGAACTTAGTGGGAAGACTGCAAGAATTTAAGAATTTAGTGAAAGGATGGCAATAATTAAAGAACATAGAGGGAAGACTGCAAGAATTAAAGAACTTAGTGAAAGGATGGCAAGAATTAAAGAACTTAGAGGGAAGACTGCAAGAATTAAAGAACTTAGAGGGAAGACTGCAAGAATTAAAGAACTTAGAGGGCAGACTGCAAGAATTAAAGAACTTAGAGGGCAGACTGCAAGAATTAATGAACTTACTGAGGAGAATGAACGGATTAAAAACTTAGTGGGAGGGCTGCAAGGGTTATAGAACATTATTATGGAGACCTCTGGCTGTCGAAACAAGAAAAAAGAACTTTCAAGTAAACCAAGTATACAACATTTTTTTTGAAACAATGATTTAAGATATTTAAAATAAATTGAGAACACAACAATGATTTAAGATATTAAAAGTAAACTGAATATACATTAATTTTTTTTAAAAAAGAACAATACTTAAAGAACTTTCAAGTAAACTGAGTACACAACATATGTTTGTTTAAAAAATGATTTCAGATATGAAAGGTAATTGAGTACACAACAAATTTTTATTTAAAAAATAATTTCAGATATGTAAAGTAAATTGATTATACAAAAAAAAATTTAAACAATGATTAAAGATATTTAAAGTAAATTGAGTATACAACAAAGTTTTATTTAAAAATCATTTGGACACAGCTTTTCACTGAACCAAATTTCCCTAACATATTTTATGTCAGGATTTTCATAACTTATTCCTCAATGTATGGTTGATGTTAAATTGGCAACAACTGAAGTACACAACAAGCTATCATGTTTGGCTTGATAAATTAATAGTATAGGTTGCTATGATTTGTAGCAATTGAAAAGAAGAACATGTAACTTTTCAACCCTAGAGAAGTCTTTTTTTTTAAATAAAGAAAGAGAGCAACACCAAGCAAAATACAGACAAAATTTCTTGACTTATATTATAATTTGACAACCTTCTGTATAGAACGTGTAAACAAATTGAGGGGTGAGACTGCAATCAGACTTATAAATTAGTAAATGGAAAACGGGTCAACGGGGAATAAGTCAGCCTGACAGGACCTAACAAAACAGCTGTTTCGTTACGTCCTGTCAGTCTAACTCATACCCTGTTTACATGTTTTCCATTTACTAATGTATAGAAGGAGCCTCTGTAACAGATAAGATAAGGTTTGATTTTTATTTTCTGACATGAAAAATGGGCAGGGAAGGTGGAGAAAGACAAATAACCAAACAATTCTAATATTAATATCTTCTATTGTGTACATCTTATTGTGAGAAAAACCAGCGACACTAAGAATGTTTTAAACTGTTTTATGTTGCCCATATGTCCTATTTATGAAATTTATAACTAGTATGTTTTCACTTAGAAATATTTGAGAAAAAAATAACAACATAATCAATGTGCGTTTTATGAGCTATTTCACCAGCAAAGTTTTAATTTGGTGCCAACTTCAAAGTTCATCTACTAGCAACGATAGGTTCAGAAAATATAATTTATTTATACTTATGGTCTATATCACCAGTTGTAATTAAATTCAAACAAGAAGAAAATGTAGCAACACAAATGGAACATACGTACGTAAGGTTTCTCTCCAGTATGTGAACTTTTGTAACATTTGGAAAAAAACAACTCAAGCATAAACAATGTTTTATGAAATAAAAAATCAGCATAGGAAATGAGATCTATTATTATTTTTAAAACAGCTTAACCAAAATAATTATATGCATTGTTTTCATTTAAATTTGATCTTGGATTTTGTATCAAAAATGAGCGCAGAAAAAATAATTTTATTTAGTTTTGATTGTTTGTTATGATCACCACTATATGCGTGTAGCAATACAAATGAAACATTTGGTGTCTCTCCAGTATGTCTTCTTCTGTGGTGAGCGTTCTGAAAAAGCTGCTGAGCAAATTTTAAATTATATTTCTCTTTAGAATGGGTCTTTTTGCATTTAATTAAGCTCAAATCATAAGCAAATGCAGCAGAACAAATAGCACTTGAGTCAGTTTCTGTCTGATATGTATTCTTCTGTAGCAAGTTGAATTTGACTAGTGTGAATAACCAGCCAAACAGGTGTTACATTGGTAAGGTTTCTCTCCAGTATATCCTCCCTGAGAAGACAATGCGGCAGGACAAATATTACATTTGTAAGGTTTCTCTCCAGTGTGTGTGTTGTTTTCTGTAGACTTAACTTACAACCAGTAGAAAATTCAGATAAAAATGTCACATTTGTAAGGTTTCTCTCCAGTATGTTTTTTGTGTGGTGATTTAAATTTGACTTTTTTGAATAAACAGGTGAACGAAGGTAACAATTTTAATGTTTCTCTTTAGTATGTGACCTTATGTGGAGATTTAAATGATCACGTCTACCATATGCAGTCTGACAAAGGTCACATTTGCATGGTTTCGCTCCCGTATGTGCTTTCTTGTGTCGAGTTAAATGTGAATTTCTGGAAAAAGCAGCAGAACAAAGATCACATTTGTATGGTTTCTCTTTAGTATGTGTCCTTATGTGGAGAGCTACATATTCAAGTGTAGAAAAGGCAGCAGAACAAAGGTCACATTTGTATGGTTTCTCTCTCGTATGTATTTTCTTATGTCGAGTTAAATGTGAATTTCTGGAAAAAGCAGCCGAACAAAGGTCACATTTGTATGGTTTTTCTTTAGTATGTGCTTCCTTGTATCGAGTTAAATGTGAATTTCTGGGAAAAGCAGCAGAACAAAGGTCACATTTGTATGTTTTCTCTCCCGTATGTGCTTTCTTGTGTCGACATAAATATGAATTTCTGGAAAAAGCAGCAGAACAAAGGTCACATTTTTATGGTTTCTCTCCAGTATGTGCTTTCCTGTGTAGAATAAACTGTGAAATATATTAAAAAAGCAGCATAACAAAGGTCACATTTATAAGGTTTCTCTTTCGTATGTGTCCGTATGTGGAGAGCTACATATTCAAGTCGAGAAAAAGCAGCCGAACCAAGGTCACATTTGTATGGTTTCTCTCCCGTATGTGCTTTCATGTGTCGAGTTAAATTTGAATTTCTAGAAAAAGCAGCAGAACACATGTCACATCCGTAAGGTTTCTCTCTCGTGTCTGTGTTTTTGTGATGAGTTTTGTCTGAAGTAGAGGAAAATGTGGCAGCACAAATTTTAGTGTCCAAATAATAGGGTTTATCTTGAAGATGTGTCCTTTTGTGATGATATATAACTGATGGTTTATCTTGAAGATGTGTCCTTTTGTGATGAGATATAACTGAGGGTTTATCTTGAAGATGTGTCCTTTTGTGATGAGATATAACTGAGGGTTTATCTTGAAGATGTGTCCTTTTGTGTCCAAATAAATCAGATATGGTAGTGAATGGCACAGCACAAATGTTACATTTATAGGGCTTATCACCACAAGGTGATTTTAAAAGCTTATTTACGCAAGACCCAGTAGCAAGTGTAGCAGCACAAAGGTCACTCTCAGAATGTTGCTCTCCGATATGTGTACCTCTGTGTCCAGTTAAATCATACCCAGTAGCAAGTGTAGCAGCACAAAGGTCACTCAGAATGTTGCTCTCCGGTATGTGTACCTCTGTGTCCAGTTAAATCAGATTTGTTAGCAGAGCGGTTCTCGTCTCTGTTTGTTATTGTGTCATTTTGAGGGCATGCCAGTGGTTCTTCTTTTAACTTTTCTGAAACATCCAAGACAGCACATCCAGTACTTGAACTTGTCATGAATCTCTGAATGTCCAAACATTCTGTCTTGAGTTTACATTTTTCATCTACTGGATCAAGTTTGTTATCTATTTCTTTCTTTGGGACTATATTCAAGAAAGATTCAGCTTCGGTCGAAGTGATCAAAAAATCACAACCTATGCTTGGGTTATCATCATTAAATATTTCCTTTTTAAGGATTTGATGAAAATCCTTCTCTGTGTCGGACACTGGCTCAACATTATCTTTCTCCATTGTTGAGAATATCTAATTTATAATAATCTTGTATTTTATTTGTTCTGTCTAAAAGTAACAGAACAATAATTCTAGACTTAAGGAATCTTGATCTTGTAAAAAAAATATCTGTAGAATGTAAAAATGGACAAAAATTGAAATGCGTCTATAAACTCAATGGCACAACTTTTAACAGGTGAAATTATATATGATTACCGGCTGTAGTCACTTCTTTTATCAGATGAAATTATAGATCTATAAGGTTACCGGCAGTAGTTAATACTTTGAACAGATTATATAAATGTATGGTTGATGTTAAATTGGCAAAAAATTATATATTATCAACTGTCTCCCCATGTTATCAAATGTCTCCCCATGTTATCAACTGTCTCCCCGAGTTATCAAATGTCTCCCCATGTTATCAACTGTCTCCCCCTGTTATCAACTGTCTTCCCGAGTTATCAAATGTCTCCCCATGTTATCAACTGTCTCCCCATGTTATCAACTGTCTCCCCGAGTTATCAACTGTCTCCCCATGTTATCAACTGTCTCCACTTGTTATCAACTGTCTCCCCATGTTATCAACTGTCTCCCCCTGTTATCAACTGTCTCCCCATGTTATCAACTGTCTCCCCGAGTTATCAAATGTCTCCCCATGTTATCAACTGTCTCCCCGAGTTATCAAATGTCTCCCCATGTTATCAACTGTCTCGCCGAGTTATCAAATGTCTCCACCTGTTATCAACTGTCTCCCCCTGTTATCAACTGTCTCCCCATGTTATCAACTGTCTCCCCGAGTTTTGTGTATTGTGTAATAAGATAACATGTCAAAAAGTGTATGAAATCAATCCTAAACTCCAAAGTGCCAGAAAAGAGGTGATTGAAAATGAAAAAACAAAACGTTATTTTGATGTACATCTCAATTGGAGGCGATTTTGTGTTACCAGATTCTAAAGAACAAATATTTTCTAATGCTCAACTTTATATCAATTCTAGGCCACTCCATGGAGAATGTATAACAACAGGCGGGTTTGGAATAAGCCAAGGTATCCACCAACGTTCAATCGACTCAATGTAAGCAAGTCTAGAATTACTTTACAGTTAATCCATCTTCACCGTCACACCAATCTCCAACATATCGAGCGTTATGTCATAATACCCGGATATTCACACCATCATTCTTATCCCCTCAAACACCGGCATCAACAATCTCAACAGGCATGATAATAGCTTTGGCACCACTAAAATTTTCACCATCATGTCCCAGCAGTTAAAAAGTTTAACCCGACACCAAAAGGCCCGATAAATTTAACCCTTAAAGTGTCATTTTCCATGTTCTATTCAAGTATTAGACAATACAATACTAGGGATTCTCATTATTAGATTTGTGGCCAGGCTGCGGTCAAGGTCATATGTCAGATATTTAATATTCATGTCGTCTGCTGGTTGATGTCTTACAATAGTTTGTACGCCACCATTTGTAATACAAGAAGGCCGTTGTAGCTTTTGTTTGTTCTTTGAAATAGGAATTAATAAATAATGAAGAGAGGGAGTTGGGCAAAAAGTTAATTGAATTAACAGATGAACCCCATGAAATGTTAAGGAAAACAATTTATTTTGGCCACGCTCGATTCAACTTCCAAGAAGCACAGAACATTCAGCGTCCAGTAAGCGTACTTTGAAATTTCAGAGATTGGGGTGATGTTATCCTGGTGTTTAAAACTGGTATTATCACTTTGTGTTACCTATTTACGGGACATGAACTGTTCCACATTGCAAACATTTCAATTAAGTGACATGAGACCCCATATCTGCCATCGGGTTGGACTTGTATGGCGCGTGACGTTGTGTCAATATCAGAAAAACAAAATCAACACAATCTAATTATGTTATGTTTTAGGAAGATGACATGAGAAGGATTTTAAAGGAAACATTGGAAGCAGAAAGAGAAAAGTTTCGGGAATTTTTGGTAAGATTTTTCAAAAAATATAATTTATATATTAAAATGATTTTCATTATTTAAGCCAGTGGACACAAACCTAAGACCACCTTAACACATTCATTATTTTTATCCTAGTAAATCAGTAAAAGAAAACGAAATCATGAAGGATTTTTTTTAAGATCCCTGTTGCATCCTTCCTTTTAGCAGAAAAGAGATACCTGCTGTCATTTTTGTTCTCATGCGATAAAAAGTGTGAACTGCAAAGTAAATAAATAAATAGATCTATGTGCACATTGATTTCTATATCTTTATGTCTTAAAATGTGCTACATAAAATCTGCATATTCAATTGGAAGAACTAAAGTTGCCTTCGATATCCTCAAATTGTGAATGAAAAGCTATCAAGGATTCTGTTTCTATATTATTTCCAGAAAACGGAAATGATGACGGAGATCAAGGAAAAGATTTCAGAAGAGATAAACATGAACCGTCAGAATTCGGTAAGATTTTATAAATAGCCGGTCTCCATTATTTTATTACCAGTTTCCCATTAATATAATGATAATTTGGCTTTTTATTAAAATGTCAGACATGGATTTCATAAGGAGAGAAATAAAATTTACACATCATTTCTTCTGCTCTGCCAATCATACATTAATCCTGTAGTTGGCAACTTTACCTTTGGTCAGAAAACATACACATGTAGAAATGTTCATCAGAATGTTGGTATTGTTTTGTTTCCATGGAATTTAATTACTTTAAATATTTAAACGGTTGATTTATTTACATCATACATCAAACACAAATTAACCTGAAAATACTGTGTTTTTCTACTTGTAACAAACATGGTCTCAAGAGTTAGAATTTAGATACAAATTTCATATTTACTTTTCTATTTACCCTGTGGAGGATTTTGAAGGAAAAAAGGATGTGGATTGTTGTTTAAACAATGCCACACAACAACATAAAAAAACTTTGGAAATATTGTATTACTCAGCTTTTCATTCCTATAAAAAATTTCAATAATAATAATGTAGTTAATATGCTATGAATGTTTCTTTTTTATTTATATATGTCTTTTTGTTTCCATGTAAAGCGCTGTGAGCCTGGCTCCTTGCTGGGATACAGCGCTATATAAATCATCATTTTATTATTATTATTATTATTAATATTGCCTTAGTACTTGAGATTACAATATATGAACAGAAAGAAGAATTCTGATTGTTTAAGGCTTAAAGGATCATCTCATATCTCTTTAACTGCCTTTTCAGGTCGATCGAACAGATGCAGAAAAGAAGGAAATATGTCAAGCAACTGGTAATTTAATATTTTTCAAGCATATAGAGATTCTTGCGTTATAAAAAAAAAAGAAGAGTGTTTTTTTTTCAAAGAAAAGTTGTTGTTTTTTTGTTGTTTTTTTTTTGTTTTTGTTTTTAATGTAAAGCAATAAAATAAATTAATTTCTTTACAGATGATATTAAAGAAGGTGTTTTACTAATTAAAGAGGAACCTGAAATCTTCAATGGTAATTTATTGGTGTTTAAATAGCTCATTAAAGAACTATCATACTTTATTAAAAACGTTTATGCATTTAACAAATATAATATCCCTTTTTAATTCATAAATACTACGGGTTCCAAGAAGATCCTAAAACATTCAGTTTCAGGAACTTACATTTGATTTAAATTATTTCTAGACTTCATGTAATATATCTTATCTGAGAAACATAAAAATAATGTATATCTAAAGATGGAATTATTTATTCACATAATAGAAAAATAATCGTTTATAACTTCTTTTCCTGACAATGTCAGGTACAACTGAGATCCAGATATTAGACAGAGGAGAAAAAGATGTAGAGCAACATTTTCGGGCTTATAAGAAGTATAAAGGACATGGAAGGTTTATAAACGTAAATGTTTTCAACATCTCAAACCTGACTTATGGTTACAAAGATCTCGACCTGGTTGATTTGATCAAAGCTACGGCTGAACTGACTGTCAGGGTTGAGGTTGTCATTGGAAGCATGAAAAGACCACCACAGTTGTGGGGAAACACTAATGGGCCCAATGCTTGTTATGACATGAGGCACAATGGCTGCTTAAAGGTAGGAACTGGGATGGTGTGTGCAATTGAAACCCAGACAGAAGGAAGCATCAGGGCCTTGAAAAGGGGAGCATGTAAATGTCCCAAGTGTCAAGACTCTGAAACACCCAACAAAGTTTGGGGGGTGGTGAAGATCATCTTATCGGCTGAGGTGGTGTCTGGTGAAGCTGAAGCAATGCAAACCTCATGAAGATTATTCTATGATATGCAAGATAGTCCAGTGATCGCTCTTAGAGGCTGGACGGTTGAGGAGGCTGATGCTGAACATGGCTGGATGGTGTTGAAATGTGTGACGTGTGACATCCCTCTGCTAACTATACTGGAAGCGAAGTAGAAGCACTGGCGTTATAATGTGTGGGAAAAAGTAAACAACAAGTACAAGGTCTCTAGGGATGAGCACAAGTTGGTCTTCATTGTTTCACATCCTCACGGCTATCGCAAGAAGATTTCTGTTGGCCATTGGATCAAACGGTACGAGGTGGATGACGGCTGGATAAAGTACACATATACAACACCAACATGTCCAGGCAGTAGTGGGGCATATGTCCACTTGCTGGGGTATGGTGACTGGGATTATCGAGGCCGCATTGTCCACACTGGAGTCAACTCTAAGGGGACAAATTTTAGTTGCGCTGGAGTCAAGGTTGACTAATGTAGACCAAGTAACAAATTATCTTGGCTTTTAACTCTTGTTTTTTTTAAATCTAATTTGTTACGATCTTTTTCAAAACTTTACTTAACACTGGCAGTTAATGTCTCTTAACAAATATATATCCTTTTTACACCACTACCTTAACTTAAACGATTTGAAATTTTAATTATTTTTTTTATCTCTAATTAGCATCTATGAAATTTATTATCGCACACATTAATCTGCTTCCATCCTAAAAAAATCTCCCTCCCCCTTCCCCACTAACCTGGTTCTAAGCGACATAGAGTTTTAATTGGATAAGCGTTATAACAGTCCCTATTTCGAGCGCTTTGTATAATGATATCAAAAAAGGAACATTGATTCCTTGATCCTTTGGTTAGGTGAAATGTTACCGTCATAATCCAGATTCGATTCACGTCAGAGATATATATATATTATAAAAATATAAGGGCGAATCACATGCTGCTGCTTTACTTGTTTCACGATATTCGCCGTTTTATAAATTAATTTTCTGATTTCTTTCTTGTGATTTTCAGTAATTATTTAATACTTGAATTACAACTGTACTAATACGTAGCAAGTTAAACATTTTATAAAAATTTACTTATAATACAACTTATTAATAAAACAATATTTTATACATTTTTAAATTCAAGGTTTTTTTTTTTTAAAAAAGCTATCTTAAAATTTAGTTTAATTAAAATAATTTCATTTCCATGTAATTTTGAAAAAAAACAAAAAACATAATCAATACTTTTAACATGAGTTTTTAAAAAACTATATGTAAATATGTGTAAAACTTCATATGACTTGTGTATTCCTGGTGGTGGAGATTTTTCTTATATTATATCACAAATTATGCTTTTACTTGCAAATGGATCTCTTTCTTGTCTGTTTACCGCATTTATTTAGCACTTAGTATAACGTGAACTGTATAGGCTATTTTATTATAACAATTTTAATAACTTCTTACCTTTTACTTTTACCAATCCAAGTGCCAGTTAGGGTCTTTGTGCTCGTCAAACAACTTATTTGTCCTAAATTTCTTGTAATCTCATTCTATTTTGCCATAGTTCTGATTTGAGTTGAGTATTTGAAAATAAAAGAAGACCTTATATAATTGTATCTGTTCGATTGTTAGCTATGAATTAAAACACAGAGATTTGGTTCTTAAAAATAAAGTGAGATCAAACTGAAAAATGTAACTTGTTGGTTTTTTTTTTTTTTTTTTTACTTCCAACAGTTACACTCAAATAAAAATGGAAGACTGAACATAAACCCTGAATAAGAATAATAAGACTAAGGCGCAATCTCCTGCATAGGAGAAGCACCCGTAGTATATAAAATTGATAATATTATTATAAGCTTGTGAAGTTATTGAAATTCGCTCAAAGCAATCAAAATAAATATGAAAGCTTTTTTTCGAATTAGAACTTTTTAAAAGTTTAGTTTAGTTGGTAATCAGCAGGAAAGATGGAGTGAGACGAAAAACAAAATAGACGAATAAGTAAAAAGATACCAAAACAAGTTGTATTTAAAAATAATGCATGCCAAAATATATTTGTAATTATCTAATATCACGCTCTTAATTATTAATATTTTTACACCTTTTCATACCCATTTTAAATCTAAGCTTAAGCGTTTTTAGCTTCTAATGTTGATGTCTGTTTAATAAAGAATTCAAAAAATCGTTATTTGAATTTTTGAATGGAAAGTTAGGCTAACAATGTACGCATTTATTTGGTTATAATAATGATAATTTATTCTTGCCTATAAATGGTTTGAAAAGCTCTATAATAAATTTAATTTTTTTTTTTTTTTACTTTTCAAACAATAAAAATAAATTATATTGATATGCTTCTTTTAGGGTGTGTTGATTTTACTTGGTAATTATTATATTTGGCTCGCTTACATTAATATATTTTTCATCATTACAGTGTTGTTGTTTTTTAAGTTTACAATATCAAATAATTTGGTAGCAGTATTGGATACACAAGAGTAGTTTTATTGCTATTAATGTTTAAATCACTTATGGTGGCTTTATTGCTCTTAACAAAATACATTAACAATTAGATTTTTTTATCTTTAAAATTAACATTAAATTTTTTAAAATTAGTACAAAGATTTTTTAAATGATTGCTTCAAAATCACTGCCAATTAGTTCTACTATAACTTTAAGTCAGTGGCCCCCAACCTTTTTGTCACCACGGACCGGTCAAATTTTGGTCATTTTACCGCGCCCTAGTGACGGGGGAAGGGTAAGGGAGTGCCGGGGGAGTTGATTGTTTATACATGTATTTTATATTGTTTTGATTTGACATATTTAATTAAATTGTACTTAAACATGCCTTTAAACATAATATACAACTACACTAAAAATGAATTAAAAGTAGTCTTACCTTGCTAAAATTTTAAATCAATGAGAACCCTGAGCTTGTTTCTCTGCATCAAAACGGTTCAATCTGGTATTAATAGGAGACACTGACACCCGAAGTGTGCTGCTTATTTCTAGTTTATTCCTTTGTTTTGTTTTGGTACCTGTCAGTGCAGAAAACCCTATTTCACACATATAAGATGTCGGAAATGACAATAGAGATTTAATTGCAACGTTGGCAATCTCAGGATATTTCACCATGATTTTAATCAAGATAATTAGAAAAGTTGGTTTTCTCGAACGTAGTTTTTAGGCCGCCGCAAATCGCAGTCTCTAGTATTTGAACTTCTTCTTCCACAGATAGTTAAGACTCGCCTGGACTGAAAGAGAAGCCCTTGAGGAGGTGGAGAGTTTTGTTTACCTTGGCAGCATGGTGGATAAGCAAGGGGGTACAGATGCCGACGTCAAAATAAGGATCGGAAAAGCAAGAGCAGCCTTCCAGCAACTCAAGAATGTTTGGGTCGCCAACAACTTAGGCAGCAAGTTAAAAGTAAGGATTTTTAACGCTATGGTGAAACCAGTGCTGCTATATGGAGCTGAGACATGGAGAACAACGGCTGTAAACCTGACCAGAATCCAGACCTTCATTAACAATTGTCTAAGAAGGATTCTCAGAATTCACTGGCCGGACAAAATCAGCAACCAGGAACTGTGGCAGCGGACTAAACAGAAGCCCATTGAGGAAGAGATTCTTCAAAAGCGGTGGAGGTGGATCGGTCATACACTAAGGAAACCTCCTTCTAATACAACAAGGCAAGCCCTGAAATGGAACCCACAGGGTAAACGGAAAAGAGGCCGCCCAAGAAACACCTGGCGCCGAGAATTGGAGGCAGACATCAAGAAGATTGGCCATGAATGGAAGATCCTGGAGAAAATGGCCCATGATAGAGATGCCTGGAGAGCTCTTGTAGGTGCCCTATGTCCTAGGAGGAAGTGCAGACGCCGGCGATGATCGGTAGATGTCCCTCATGGACGAGAAGGCTCAACAACATGGACTGCTCACAAATGAGGCAAGGATCCATTCCTTGCCAATTCATGGGTCTTAAGTGGTTAAGAAGTTGCGCTCAAATTCTTCTAAATGGAAAGAAAGGTGATCGTGCGCCAACTAGGCAATGAATGCTCAGGCTCAGTCGCACCAGAATGCCACTAATGTTGAAAAATGTCCAAAATCCCTATATCCAAAAACCGCCCCATTAACTCCAGTTTGTCTGCCAATATGAAAACAGTTGTCATTTTCCCTTTGAAGGGACAGATTGAATTCATTGAGCTGGCTAAATATGTCACACAGGTAAGCCAGTTTTGCGAACCATATTTTGTCACTTAAATGTGCTGCAAGCAGTGACTTCTTTTCTGAGATAAATCTTAGCGATAGCTCTCATAATTCAACTATTCTGATTATTATTTTTTACTCTGGATAACAATCTCATTTTTGTGTTAAAAGGAAGGCTTCTGAACAATGAGTCAATCTCGACACGAAGCTGCTCAAACACGCGCGTTTTAAGGGAGTATGCTTTTATGTGGGTGGTAACTTAAGCAAAATTAATGAATACACTTTTTAGCGCATTTTCGAGAAGTCGAAATGCGCTATTGTATCCGTTTTGTCCGTCTGTCCGTCCGTCCGTCTGTCATCACCCTAGATCTCAGCATCCATAAGTCCTAGACCCATGATGTATATATGTTTTTTGTATGTCCTGACCTGCCATTTGGGCATCAACACTCAGTTACTCGATCCGACCTCTTGTAGTGGCAGTAGAGCTCCTGGAAGTATGAAAGTCCTAGACCCATGATGTATATATGTTTTTAGACCCATGATGTATATATGTTTTTTGTATGTCCTGACCTGCCATTTGTGCATCAACACTCAGTTACTCGATTAATGCATTTTAAATGTTCATTTAGAAAAGTTTCATTTATGAGTCCTATTTCAGTGACCACAAACCACTTGTAGTTAGATTAAAGAGAAAATTTTAAAAAATTTAAATGTAAAGAAATGTCTTTTAAATAAAAAAAATTTCAGGTATATTCATTACACAAGAAAATTCATAAAAATATGTCTAAAATCTAAACACAATTACTGATAACTACATAATGCTGATATCTAACATAAGTACTGATACATAATACGAAAATGCGCTAACACGTCCTGAGTCCAAAAAGGGACCAGGCTTAACATGATTTTTAATTCCGGAGACATTTTTCTGCTTGCCATTTTTGTGTGAATGTTACAATGACAATGCGTAGATTCATTTTCAGGAGCAAAAGCGTTCTCGACTTAAGAGCGCCGATGAGAGCGCGCCGACATAAAACATAGTCTGAAATAAACTTGCTGTCAATGTCTACGGAAGTCATCATTCTAATTAAAATTTAATTGTTTAAAGTAACTTTCGAGAAATGTGAACTCTATTGATTTTTAACGCTCCCTTGCTCAGAAAATGAGAAATAATATTAATTTCGAAAATAATTAAAGTCTTTCGTGTCATATATAAATATACCATTGAAATTAATAATTTTTATTTTCTAAGTTTTCATTTAATATTCTTTTCTTAAGGCTTAATTTTAAAAATGTAAAAACATACAGTTTTTTTTTACTATAAATTTATAATATACGAGGCATAACTATTAGCATGTTCATTATAATACGCAGCGCAAGACAATCCGAAAATACAAAATTTAAGTCATGTCTCATAAAACATGTTTGATATAATGCGCACCGATCATGAATACATTATTAAAAAGTATGGTCAATATAATACGCACCTTATTGCGCGACAGGAAAGGTTGTTGAACATAATACACCTCATGACACTAGCAAAAAATTAACATGCTACTTAGAGATAAATAAAGATAATCTAAAAATTCAATAATTTAATTACAGTACATTTGATCGATCTGAAATTTCGATACATCATTTTTATAATTGGTTTGAGTCTGCCTGCAAAATTTCAGCTCGCCAGCATACAGGGAAGTGGGTTAAAAATCGATCCAAAGTTTTTTCGGCACTGTAGCAAGAAAGCAAGCTAACACCGAGTAACACCGCGAGTTAATATTAAGGATTTAAAAATCGTGTATGAATGCTGATAATCAACTGAAAAAAAAATAATTAGACAATGTACAATTTTATGCTTGCGACTTTGTTTGTGTGCACAATAACCATGTTTACGAATTTCATTTACGCCGAGCAATCAGTACTCTTTTATCTTAAACCTTCTTATTTTATTGACAGAAGCGAATCTTGGTTTTCCGCGCCCTCGGTTAATTTATTTTTTGCGCCCTTGGCTTATCCATGCTTTCTGACTGGTCTTACATTTTTATTAGAGCTTTGAATCTTGTTAGTGAGTTGTACAGTCTCTGTAACCGGGTGCAGTTGAAGTAGGCATGAAAATGATCTCTATATATTGTTAAATTCGTGTAAATGAGTGCACTTTCTACTTGTTGCATAATTTCTTCTTAATTTAAATGGGAATATCAATACATAATCTTCTTTTTTCAAATTATTAAGAATTTTAGCCATGCCTAATGAACCTGGGATTACAAATTATTTTACTTTACCCTTTACAGTTAATACCATTTATACATGAAAACATGTGACTTAGTTTAAAAGACATTTATTCCTTGATTTAATTGGTACAAGTAATTTGCACAATATTTTGCCGGGGGGGGGGGGCATTCATATTCAACTTATCGGTACATACTGTGGAAGGATTTTGTGTACAGAGGAGAATGCGGAGAGTTCTCAACTAATTGTATTGCACAGAAAAATATTAAACAACCCATAATCCTTTTTTTTAATGACACTAGAGCATACTTTCTCCCAGACAGGCAAGAGAACAGGGAGAATCATTGACATCCTTGCAATAGTTAACAGACGTGAACATTAATAAGATTTGAAGCGATGCCCATTTAAAAAACCTAAGTGGCGTCAATTTGAGAACAACAAGAACGCATGAAAGAGGGATATTGACAGAGGTAAGGAGAAAAAGAGGAAGGATGAAGGAAATAGATTTGCGTTTGGTTCAATCTATTTTAAAAATTACTTTTGAAACATCCATAGACTGCGTCTTACCTCACTTTAAGTTCTTTTTAAATAAATGAAATATAAAGAAAATGTATAATCTAACATAATGTTTCTTAAATATTTTTTTTAAACGGACAACAGACATATGATCGTATAGCGGTTTATTTTTCAAAACCCAGATTAAATATTTAACAACAGAGTAATATCAATACTGAGCACCAATGTTCCATTAAGTTGCGCAGTCATGCAGTCATCTTAACGACGCCGAGCAGCAGTTAAGAATTACCAAGTAGCAAATTTTGATAACAATAATATAATATATTTCTTTGTGGGGTGTAAAAATTTTGAACAAAAATTGACTCTGTTCAACTTTGCACATGTCTTTGTTATTTTTCACTTAAACCAATGAACCTTAGATAGAACATTGCCGAGCTCAACAATTCTCTTCTTCTAATTGTTTTGGGCCAAAGCTCAAAATTCTGATTCCTTTTAGCTTTTTTTCCCTGACAAATGTTAGGTACCCATTTGAGCTAGGTGAACTCAGCCACAGGTCCCTGCCTTCGCAGAGACACGAACCCACTACTCTTTGTACAATTGCCATGTGCGTGCGCGTGGCGATTGGACCACCTAACCGCTGCAATGGTAACTTCACGAGATCTGTGGTAGATAAGTGTTGTTTTGTTGTTGTTTTTTAGGGGTGGGTGAGAACTGTGGAGGACATATTTTCAATGGATTTGCTTTTAATCTTTAAATTGTCCTACTTTGTTGTGTTCTGTTATTTAATTGCCTTTTAACTTTATTTTAAACGGCTAAAATGTGTTTCATTTTGATTTAAAAATATTTTTAAAATGTAGATGTGTTGTTGTTGTTCTTTTTTTTTTTTTTTTTTTTTTTTTTTTTTGTTGTTTTTTTGTTTTTTTTTTCTAGGCCCTAGGCCTAAACCTATTTTGTTTTGTGCTCAATTTGTAAAGTTAAAATCAAACATTGGTCAGGGGAGGTAAGTGTGGGATGCAGTAGATCTATGGCACGGACAGACAATTCCTGGGCAAACAGTTATTATATTATATTAGAGTTGGTCTTAACTGGCACAGAGTTAAATAACAAAAACATATATAAGGTTTAATTACAAAGCTTTATTTTACTTTGATGGTAAAATTAAATTAATTCATGTTATTTAAGAGGTTGAATAATAAACACTTTTCAGTCCAATGGTGGACTATATGTCAAGTGAAGTTGCGTTCACAAGTATCATTAAGCCACCACTAACAAGCAGGAGATTGTGTGGCGAGCACAATTCCCCGGGGGGGGGGCCTTGCCAGCCGAGGCTCGAACCCATGACTCTCTTTTACCTCTGTTCGACAGTCCAGCGCGCTACCGCTAGACCACTGCGCCTAAAGGCAATGTTTTATAGGGCAATAATAAATAAATGAAATAATACTAAATAATAGTATTAAGCCGTTGATAAGGACAAGGCATTGTCACTCAGGACAGAACAAACAAAAAATGGTCAAATTCTGTAATTATTATTTCGTGTAGTATGGTCTGTTAATATAGGATAGAGTCCCAAATTAATTTTTTTGTAATTTCTCAATTTCTTTATATTCTGAAGTTGAAGTGTAAAAATAGCGTATACGTACAAAAATGTACAAAGACTATTGACTAAACGTAACAAATAAATATAATTGCAGTGTAAAAAAAAATGTTTTTTTCTATTTTTTTTTTAATTGAAATTAAATTCTATTTTGAAAATTATGTGAATTCTTGAAAAAGAGACTAAAATTGTTAACTGAATTTTTGAAAAACTCAGCCTTCACGTACCAGTAATTTCCTAGGCTCTTCCGTACATGTCCTGAGTCCGTGTAGATTTTAAAGAAACAAGGCACATCTAGCTCTAGAACTGTCTTTTTTATTTTAGTTTACATTTTCCTCCATCCACCTTTTTTGACATTTAAATTGTGGACATTAATGCCTTCAGGGTCAACAAAATCACTATCCAACCCATGTGTGAATAACTTTTAACCAGGAACATTTCAAAGCAATGACTTAATGAGCACCAATCACTAATACGGTAAATGTTTAATATTATGTTGTTGATTTTTCCGAAACCAATGTTTACATGGTTTTATTATTTTAAAATGAAATTCTTATTTAAAATCATTTTAGTTGCGGTTGGGGAGAGATGCTAGAAATAGAAAGTGAAATATTAATGTCATGTGCACTGCATTACTTAAATACTTAAATTACTAATTATGCCTGCATGTTTTAATGCTTCATTCATTATTTCTGTTCTGTCACCAACCTACTTAGTTTGATTTTTTTTTCTCCCAATGACCCCTTAATCAAAGTTTTCTAATGTTTCCATTAGAACTTCCTCGGGGCTTTGCAGTGCCCATCTCCTCTACAAATCAGCGTCAGACTTTTTAGGAACAGCCATTTATCAATATCTTTATTGTGGGCTGAATTCCACGACCTTTGCTCTTTGCTTGTGAGGTGAGTGCACTATTGACTTAGTGTAATTTGATTAGCCTCTGATAAACTCCAACCAGTTTAATTGAAAACCTTTCTGTATTTTGTTTCGATGTTACTTATCATTTTATTTTTTTTTACAATAAATGTACAAGTTAACTGCTTTGAATGCCACGATATTGTAAAAAAAAAATAATAATAAAATGTTGTTTTTTCCTTTATACTTGATATTAGTGATGAGCCAATGGCTACTTAATGATGACAGAACACTTATTTTGATGCTCCAACACCACCCACTACTGTCAGTGTCAATCACTGATGCCAAAACACCGCCCATTGCCAATTATTGATGCCCCAACACAAACCCAATACTGTCAGTACCCAATCATTAATGCCCTAACACCACCCACTACTGTCAGTGCCAATCACTGATGCCAAAACACCGCCCATTGCTGTCATTGCCAATCATTGATGCCCCAAAATTGATCAAGAAAATTAGCACCCACACTGTGTATCATATTAGCCATGTCAATCGATGATTTTGGTCGTTGAGGATACGTTTTGGGTTAGAGGGAAGACTGTAAGAATTAAAGAACTTAAAGGGAAGACTGCAAGAATTAAAGAATTTAGTGGGAAGACTGCAATAATTAAAGAACTTAGAGGAAAGACTGCAAAAATTAAAGAACTTAATGAAAGGATGGCAAGAATTAAAGAACTTAGAGGGAAGACTGCAAGAATTAAAGAATTTAGTGGGAAGACTGCAAGAATTAAAGAACTTAGAGGAAAGACTGCAAGAATTAAAGAATTTAGTGGGAAGACTGCAAGAATTAAAGAATTTAGTGGGAAGACTGCAATAATTTAAGAACTAAGAGGAAAGACTGCAAGAATTAAAGAACTTAAAGGGAAGACTGCAAGAATCAAAGAACTTAGAGGGAAGACTGCAAGAATTCAAGAACTTAGAGGGAAGACTGCAAGAATTAAAGAATTTAGAGGGAATACTGCAAGAATTAAAGAACTTAGAGGGAAGACTGCAAGAATCAAAGAACTTAGAGGGAAGACTGAAAGAATTAAAGAATTTAGAGGGAAGACTACAAGAATTAAAGAACTTAGAGGGAAGACTGCAAGGGTTATAGAACATTATTATGGATACCTCTGGCTGTGGAAACAATAATTAAAGAAGTTTCAAGTAAACTGAGTATACAACAATTTTTTTTTTGAAACAATGATTTAAGATAGTTAAAGTAACTTATACAACAAATTTTTGTTTAAAAATGATTTAAGATATTAAAAATATATTGAGAATACAACAAATTTTTGTTGAAACAATGATTTAAGATATTAAAAGTAAACTGAGTATACAACAATTTTAAAAAAGAACAATACTTAAAGAACTTTCAAGTAAACTGAGTACACAACAAATGTTTGTTTAAAAAATGATTTCAGATATGAAAGGTAAATTGAGTATACAACAAATTTTTGTTTAAACAATAATTTCAGATATGTAAAGTAAATTGATTATACAAAAAAAGAAATTAAACAATGATTAAAGATTTTTAAAGTAAATTGAGTATACAACAAAGTTTTATTTAAAAATCATTTGACACATCTTTTCACTGAACCAAATTTCCCTAGCATATGTCAGGATTTTCATAACTTATTCCTCAATGTATGGTTGATGTTTAATAGGCAACAACTGAAGTATACAACCAGCTATCATGTTTGGCTTCATAAATTAATAGCATAGGTTGATGTGATTTGTAGCAATTGAAAAGAAGAACATGTAACTTTTCAACCCTAGAGAAGTCTTTTTTTTTTTAATTAAAAAAAAAAAGAAAGAGAGCAACACCAACCAAAATACAGACTAAATTTCTTGACTGATATTATAATTTGACAATCTTCTGTATAGAACGAGTGAACAAAATGAGGGGAGAGACTGCAATCAGACTTATAAATTAGTAAATGGAAAACAGGTCAACAGGGTATGAGTTAGCCTGACAGGACCTAACAAAACAGCTGTTTCGTTACGTCCTGTCAGTCTAACTCATACCCTGTTTACATGTTTTCCATTTACTAATTTATAGAAGGAGCGTCTGTAACAGATAAGGTAAGGTCTGATTTTTATTTCCTGTCATGAAAACTGGGCAGGGAAGGCGGAGAAAGACAAATAACCCATTAATTCTAATATTAATATCTTCTATTGTGTACATCTTATTGAGAGAAAAACCAGCGGCACTAAGGTCCTATTTATGAGATTTTCAACTTAGAATGTTTTAAACTGTTTTATATTGCCCATATGTCCTATTTATGAAATGTATAACTAGTATGTTTTCACTTAGAAATGTTTGAATAAAAAAAATAACAACATAACCAATGTGTGTTTTATGAGCTCTTTCACCAGCAAAGTTTTAATTTGGTGCCAACTTCAAAGTTCATCTACTAGCAACGATAGGAGCAGAAAGTATAATTTTATTTATACTTTTGGTTTATATCACCAGTTGTAATTAAATTAGAACAAGAAGAAAATGTAGCAACACAAATGGAACATACGGAGGTAAGGTTTCTCTCCAGTATGTGAACTTTTGTAACATTTGGAGAAAAAAAACACAGGCATAAACAATGTTTTATGAAAAAAAAAAACAGCATAGGAAATGAGATCTATTATTATTTTTAAAACAGCTTAACCAAAATAATTATATGCATTGTTTTAATTTAAATTTGATCTTGGATTTTGTATAAAAAATGAGCGCAGAAAAAATAATTTTATTTAGTTTTGATTGTTTGTTATGATCACCACTATATGCATGTAGCAATACAAATGAAACATTTGTAAGGTGTCTCTCTAGTTTGTCTTCTTCTGTGGTGAGCGGTCTGAAAAAGCTACAGAGCAAATTTTAAATTATATTTCTCTTTAGAATGGGTCCTTTTGCATTTAATTAAGCTCAAATCATAAGCAAATGCAGCAGAACAAATAGCACTTGAGTCAGGTTCTCTCTTATATGTATTCTTCTGTAGCAAGTTAAATGTGAATAACCAGCCAAACAGGTGTTACATTGGTAAAGTTTCTCTCCAGTATATCCTCTCTGAGAAGACAAAGCAGCAGGACAAATATTACATTTGAAGGGTTTCTCTCCAGTGTGTGTGTTGTTTTGTGTAGACTTAACTTCTAACCAGTAGAAAATTCAGAAAAAATGTCACATTTGTAAGGTTTCTCTCCAGTTTCTTTTTTTGTGTGGTGATTTAAATTTGACTTTTTTTGAATAAGCAGGAGAACAAAGGTCACATTTTAATGGTTCTCTTTGGTATGTGACCTTATGTGGATATTTCAATGATCCCGTCTACCAAATGCAGTCTGACAAAGGTCACATTTGTGTGGTTTCGCTCGCGTATGTGCTTTCTTGTGTCGAGTTAAATGTGAATTTCTTGAAAAGGCAGCCGAACAAAGGTCACATTCATAAGATTTCTCTTTAGTATGTGCTCTCAAGTGGGATTTTACACTTTCAAATCTAGTAAATGCAGCAGAACAAAGGTCACATTTGTATGGTTTTTCTCCAGTATGTGCTTTCTTGTGTCGAGTTAAATGTGAATTTCTGGAAAAGCAGCCGAACATATGTCACATTTGTATGGTTTCTCTCCCGTATATGCTTTCTTGTGTCGAGTTAAATATAAATTTCTGGAAAAATCAGCAGAACAGAGGTCACATTTGTATGGTTTCTCTCCAGTATGTGCTTTCCTGTGTAGAATTAACTGTGAAATATATTAAAAAAGCAGCATAACAAAGGTCACATTTATAAGGTTTCTCTTTCGTATGTGTCCGTATGTGGAGAGCTACATATTCAAGTCGAGAAAAAGCAGCCGAACCAAGGTCACATTTGTATGGTTTCTCTCCCGTATGTGCTTTCATGTGTCGAGTTAAATTTGAATTTCTAGAAAAAGCAGCAGAACACATGTCACATCCGTAAGGTTTCTCTCTCGTGTCTGTGTTTTTGTGATGAGTTATGTCTGAAGTAGAGGCAAATATGGCAGCACAAATTTTAGTGTCACAATAATTGGGTTTATCTTGAAGATGTGTCCTTTTGTGTCCAAATAAATCAGATATGGTAGTGAATGGCACAGCACAAATGTTACATTTATAGGGCTTATCACCAGAAGGTGATTGTAAAAGATTATTTACGCAAGACCCAGTAGCAAGTGTAGCAGCACAAAGGTCACTCTCAGAATGTTGCTCTCCGGTATGTGTACCTCTGTGTCCAGTTAATCAGATTTGTTAGCAGAGCCGTTCTCGTCTCTGTTTGTTATTGTGTCATTTTGAGGGCAGGCCAATGGTTCTTCTTTTAACTTTTCTGAAACATCCAAGACAGCACATCCAGTATTTGAACTTGTCATGAATCCCTGAATGTCCAAACATGCTGTCTTGAGTTTACATTTGTCATCTACTGGATCAAGTTTGTTATCTATTTCTTTCTTTGGGACTATATTCAAGAAAGATTCAGCTTCTGTCGTTGTTACCGCACAGTCACAACCTATTCTTGGCATATCATCATCAGATATATTGTCATCTACGGGATCAAGTTTGTTATCAATTTCTTTCTTTGGGACTTTGATCAAGAAAGTTCAGACCTGCCAACTTGCCCCAAAAAAAGAATCTGTAGATGGTGCGCGCGCAAGTCGGGATCGCAAGTCATTAGCGCCGTGGTCTAAATCTATACACTTAATTATCAATAGTTAAATAATTTAAAGTTAAAGAAATAATCATTTACCTTCATTTTCATGTAATAGTCCACAGAATGAATATTAACATCATTACAAATGTACATATATACATAAGCACAGAACAGAATAATCATTACTTACATATGTACACAACTTGCATGTGTTCAGTTTGACAACATTTCTCTTGTGGCCTTTTTACATTTGCCCAACTCTTTGGACATAAGTAAGTTGCCATGGCTATTGGTAACTTTGGTGACCAACAAATTAGACAGTGACAGAGTCTCCACTTTCATAGAGGCCCTTGACTCTGTATAGTTTTTCTTGACAATAGCAAAAATTCTTTCGGCATCTGCATTGCTGTGGGGAATGCAGCACACTGCAAGCATGGCGGTAGCCAAATCCTTTAACTCCACTTGGTCTGTTATTGGATTTTTAAAGTTTTTCAGGAAGTGCCACTGTTCATCCACCCTGGTTGAGGTCTGGTACTTCCTGAATTGTTCCTCATAGGAGTCCAGTGAACAGGTCATTGGAATTTTCTTTTTAAAAAATGAAGGTCAGCAAAGGTACCACTATCTCTCCAATTCATATTTAACACTTTGGCATGCTGGTAGAGTGGGTCAGATAGTGGAAATTTCTCTTTCATATACTTGAGAGCTACAACATAGAAAGACTTTGGGTGCTCTACAACCACTTTTCTTGACTTCTTATTCAGCTTTTCCAAAAGTGCATTAGTAATTTATTAGTTTGTAGTTTCACTGTCAATGCTGTTAGCTGCATGTTTCTTAGTAGTTATATCATATATGTTTTTGAATATCATTATAACCACCCCTTTCTATGCTTAAGTGGGTTTGGCAAAGATTGCAAAATGCAAATGTTTTCCCACGGGATGATGATCTAAGAAACGAATGCTCCTCAGTATATTCCTTTCTAAAACGTTTTTTGGTTGGAGTTTCAGCATTGTCAGATTCGACCTCATTTGTTGCCATGGCAGATCTTTTCAAAAAATTATCCATGTTGTCACGTTAAGCTTCCTCTTTGAAATAGGCACCACACAATAAAATATTTTTAAGTCCAAGTCCAATAAACGGATGGATGATAGAATATCAATTTTTTTTCTTTTTAAAAACAATAACTTTAACAGCGGTTAACATCGCTTCCTTTAAATAACGGAAGTGCGGGAGAAAAAACAGGAAGTCATCATATAAATCAGCCAAGTCGTCTTATTTTTTTATTTTTTTTTGGGGGGGGGGGGCCTTTTCTTTTAATAATTTTTCACATTCTGATTTTTCATGGTGAATTTTTTTTTTCGGAAAATCGGGAGATTTAGGGTCTTACCGAGATTTTGTAAGCATGGGTAAAAAATCCGTATACTCCCGAAAAAATCGGGAGGGTTGGCAGGCCTGAATCTTTCTGAAAGATTCTGCTTCGGTCGAAGTGACCAAAAAGTCACAACCTATGCTTGGGTTATCATCATTAAATATTTCCTTTTTAAGGATTTGATGAAAATCTGTCGCTGTGTCGGACACTGGCTCAACATTATCTTTCTCCGTTGTTGAGAATATCTAATTTATAATAATCTTGTATTTTATCTGTTCTGTCTTTGTAACAGAACAATAATTCTAGACTTAAGGAATCTTGATCTTGTAAAAAATATCTGTAAAATGTAAAAATGAACAAAAATTGAAATGCGTCTATAAACTCAATGGCACAACTTTTAACAGGTGAAATTATATAAGATTACCGCCTGTAGTCACTTCTTTTATCAGATGAAATTATAGATCTATAAGGTTACAGGCTGTAGTCAATATTTTGAACAGATGAAATTATATATTATCAACTGTCTCCCCATGTTATCAACTGTCTCCCCATGTTATAAACTGTCTCCCCATGTTATCAACTGTCTCCCCATGTTATCAACTGTATCCCCATGTTATCAACTGTCTCCCCATGTTATCAACTGTCTCCCCCTGTTATTAACTGTCTCCCCATGTCATCAATTGTCTCCCCATGTCATCAACTGCCTCCCCATGTTATCAACTGTCTCCCGTGCTATCAACTGTCTCCCCATGTTATCAACTATCTCCCCATGTCATCAACTGTCTCCCCGTGTTATCAAACATCTCCCCATGTTATCAACTGTCTCCCCGTGGTATCAACCGTCTCTCCATGTTATCAACTGTCTCACCATGTTATCAACTGTCTCACTATGTTATCAACTGTCTCCCCAGTAGGGCTGTCAATTTTGTTGAAAAATGCTGCCTGGGTACCTGTCCAAATTGATAATTTGTACTCAAGCTATGTTTCTCAATCTTATGTAAAATTGATTGGGGAATTAAATTATTAACGGGCATTATAAAAACATTTGGGGACGTTCTGCCCGATGGAATGAACATAAAGAGTTCAGTTCCCTATAGTAAGTATTTATAGACTCTCGAGTTTTTATGTAGGCCTACTAAGATTGGTAACATCTGTTATTTTCTCAGCAACTTAAGCTAGCACTAATTTTTTATAAAGGTAATATAAGGAAAAAATCATGTTAAGCCTGGTCCCTTTTGGAACTCAGGACGTGTTAGCGCATTTTCGTATTATGTATCAGTACTTATGTTAGATATCAGCATTATGTAGTTATCAGTAATTGTGTTTAGATTTTAGACATATTTTTATGAATTTTCTTGTGTAATGAATATACCACAAATGATGACGTAAAACTCTCTAAACTTTTACACATATTCTAATGACGTCAACAAAAAAAAACTAATACTTTTGATAATACTAAGACTTACGGCAATGGTGGCCGTTGCCTGCGCCAGTGTTATCTCTCGATTCGCAATGTTTTTTGGTAGTTTTAACGGGGTTTTTTAACGGATCGAGTAACTGAGTGTTGATGCACAAATGGCAGGTGAGGACATACAAACAACATATATACATCATGGGTCTAGGACTTATGGATGCTGAGATCTAGGGTGATGACAGACGGACGGACAGACGGACAAAACGGATACAATAGCGCATTCCACTTCTCGAAAATGCGCTAAAGACATATTTTTATGAATTTTCTTGTGTAATGAATATACCTGAAAAAAAATTATTTAAAAGTCATTTCTTGACATTTTAAAATTTTTTATTTTCTCTTTAATCTAACTACAAGTGGTTTGTGGTCACTGAAATAGGACTCATAAATGAAACATTCTAAATTGTAATCAGCTAATCGCCCAAATACTCCGTCAATTGTTGTTTGATAGATCGTAGTTGCCAATCTTGGTGAAAGTAGTTGAATGTTGAAGCTTGTTTCGAAAAAGTTTTCAATTTCTGCCCCTGGGCCGCTAAGATCTTGATTGAAGTCACCACAAATGATGACGTAAAACTCTCTAAACTTTTACACATATTCTAATGACGTCAACAANAAAAAAAAACTAATACTTTTGATAATACTAAGACTTCCGGCAATGGCGGCCGTTGCCTGCGCCAGTGTTATCTCTCGATTCGCAATGTTTTTTGGTAGTTTTAACGGGGTTTTTTAACGGATCGAGTAACTGAGTGTTGATGCACAAATGGCAGGTCAGGACATACAAAAAACATATATACATCATGGGTCTAGGACTTATGGATGCTGAGATCTAGGGTGATGACAGACGGACGGACGGACAAAACGGGTGCAATAGCGCATTCGACTTCTCGAAAATGCGCTAAAAATGACATTTAATGGCCCCTGTGCCCATTCTGTACAAGTTGTCAATTTCAAATAGCGGTTAATTTTAATTCAGTTTCATCATGAATATATTCCTTTAGATTGTTAAAAATAAAATGGGGAAAATATGTTAAGCATATACCAAAAACAGACATTCGGTGCCCCCGGCCCAGAAGGAATTGACATTAGGATTTCAGTGCCCTATAGCATTTTAATATGGGCTACCAAGATTTATAAAACAATTTTGTTTAAGATCAATTCATTTCCAAAAACTTAACGCATAAACTTATTTAAGCACCAAAAAAATGATTTGATGGGGCCCATTCAGTGCAAGAAGTAAAGTTGAAAACACCTGTTCATTTCAATTTGCATGATAACATGTATATTTGTCATTATTTGTCAAGACCATTACAAATTGAATGGGCAAAATATATTAAACATTTACTGAAAAGTTTGGTTAAGATCCATCAAAGTAGCTAACTATTTTTATATCGCTCATATAAGCAAACAAACAAAAAAACATTAAGGGACCCAGGACCCATTCAAGGCAAGATATAAAGTTCAAAACATCTGTTCATTTGGATATGGATAAGAATGGATACCTTTATAAGTATGTGTCAAGACGTTTAATAATTAAATAGGTGAATAGAATCTTAAATGTTTTCAAAAACAGGTATTTTGGGCCCCCAGCCCCGAAGAAGTTGCAATTAGGAGTTTAGTGCCCTATGGTAATTCAATATTGGCTATCAAGTTTTTATACACAAAGTTTGGTTAAAATCCATCAATATAGCAAGTAGCTAATGCATAAACTAATTTTTATATAGCTCAGATAATTTTTTAAAAAGTCATTAAGGGCCCCAGGGCCCATTTAGGGCATGATATAATGTTCAAAACATCTGTTCATTTAAATAAGGATAATAATGGATACATTTATCATTATTTGTCAAGACCTTTAATAATTGAATTGGGGAATAAAATATTAAACGTTTACGAAAACAGGTATTTTGGGCCCCAAGCCCCGATGGAGTTGACATTATGAGTTTAGTGCACGATGGTATTTTAATACTACCTATTAAGTATCTATATACAAAGTTTGGTTAAGATCAAGAAATATAGTAAGTAGTTAGTGCTTAAACTAATTTTTATATACCTCATATAAGTAAAAAATAAAATGACATTATGGGATCCGGCACCCCAAGTGTTTTTAAATTGAGAGAAAAAAAGTTGACAGTTACTATCCCATGAGCGTTCTCAACAGTCTCAAGTTTTTGTAGACAATTTTTTAAAAAGATCAATTCATCTACTCAGTAGCTAACACATAAACTTATTTGTTATAACTTTATTATTAAATTATGACATTAAGGGCCCCAGAGCCCATTCACGACAGGATATAAAGTTGAAAACACCTGTTTATTTTAAGATGGATAATAATGGATACATTTATCATCATTTGTTAAGGTCTTTAATAATTGAATTTGGGAATACAATCTTAATCTTAAAGGTTTTAAAAAATAGTTATTATGGGCCCCCAGCCCCAAAAGAGCGGCCCTATAATATTTTAATATTGGTTATCAAGAATCAAGAATATAATTACAAAATTTTGTTAGGATCCATCAATTTATCAAGTAGATAGCGCTGAAACTAATTTTATATAGCTCATAGAAGCAAAAAATTAAATTAAGGGCCCCCAGGCCCAATCCGTACAAGAAATTAAGTTTAATATAGTGATTATTTCAATAGAAATAATAATAAATACATTTTTCATATCTTTCAAGGTAGTGTAATATCATTAATGAAATAAAATAATAAAAATTTACGAAATTTAAGATTTTGTGCCCCCGGCCCAAAAGTAATGGAAATTAGGAGTTCAAAACCATATGGTATTTTAATTTTGATTATAAAGTATGTATGAACTAAGTTTGGTCAAGATACATTCATTTTCCAAGTAGCCGATGCTTTAACTAATGTTTATATAGCTAGTACAAAAATAATTTTAATGTTTAAAAAAAAATGTTTTCACAAAGCCATCCCTGATGCATAATCAACAATATCCTTAAGCATCATCGTCATCGGGTGAATGGTTTAGTTAGTTTTAATAGACAAAAAAACATATTTTTATATATAGAGATATGTAGATAGATAAAAGAGGAAAACACATTAAGGGGCCCCGGGCACATTCCGTGCAAGATTTCAATTTCAAAAACATGTTCATTTTAATTCATTTTCAACATGGATATATTTCTCAAGATCGTTAAAAAATTAATGGGATTCTTAAAGATTTACTAGAAAAAAATTGGGGCCTCCTGCCCCGAAGAAATTGAAATTTAAAGTTAAGTGCCCTTAAGTATTTAATATGGGCTACCAAGATTTTATAGAGAAAAAAATTTAAGATCCTTTCATCTACTGAGTAGCTAACACATAAACATATTTTTTCATATAGCTTTTATTAGCAAAATGTGACATTAAAGGCCCTAGGGCCCATTCAGGGCAAAATATAAAGTTGAAAACACCTATTTATTTCAATAAGGGTAATAATGGACACAATTGTTATTAAATGTCAAGATATTTAATAATTGAGTAGGGGAATACAATCTTAAACCTTTAAGAAAAAAGGTATTATGGGCCCCCAGCCCCAAAAGAGTGCCCATTAGGAGTTGACTTCCCTATATTATTTTAATATTGGCTATTAAGTATTTAAATACAAACTTTGGTTAAGATCCATCAATTAATCAAGTAGTTAGCGCTTAAACTAATTTTTATATAGCTCATATAAGCAAAATATATACGCACACACATACAGACATACTTTGATTTATATATATACAAGCAATTTACCCGCGCTTTGCTGTGGGAAGTTGGAGAATTAGTGATGATTGAGTGAGTTAGTGAGTGCATAAAAAATTATATTTGGGCCCCAACAACTTCAAAAAATTGCATGCTTCTACCTACATGGGGAATGGGAGAATAAGGAATTTTTTTAACTTTTTATATAGTTACTATTAGGAAAAAAAACTACATTTGTGTCCCCCGGCCCATAGTAAGAGATATTTAAATAATTGTTCACCTCCTACCATCGTAGAAGTGTATTTAATAAACCCCTTATGCGTTTGCCTATTCGGAAAATAGGAGAATTAGTTATTTTCAATTTTTATACAGCACATAAAAGGAAAAGGCACGTTTTGGGGCAACGGCCCTCATAAGTGTGCATTTAAAAATTATTTTACGCCAATTTTCGTCCTGAGAGGGTACCCAATAATTTCCAAAAGTTCGAATAATGTGGAATTTGTGATGAGTCGGTTTTTAATATAAGAAAAAATTATTTGGAATTTACCATTCTCTTTCGCTAACTTTCATCGGGAGATTGTATTCAACAACTTCCCAAAGTTTCATACTTCTACCTACATGGGAAAAGGGAGAATTAGTTATGTTCAGTTTTTATTTAGTTTATATTAGGAAAAAACTACATTTGAGCCCCCCCCCCCCGGCCCCCAGTAAGGGTTATTTATATATTTTTAACCTGCTACCATCGTGAAAGTGTAATTATCAATTCCCCTACGTTTCATGATTCTACCTACTCGGGAAGTAGGAGAATTAGTGATTTTAAATTTTTATATAGCTCATATAAGGGAAAAAAGGTTTTTGGGCTCCGGCCCCCATTAGTTGGAAATTTATCATTCTCTTTTGCAATTTATCACCGGAAGCATGTTCTCAAGAAATTTACAAAGTTTTCATGCTTCTACCTATACGGGAAATAGGAGAATCAATGATGTAAATAGTTCATTAAAGAAAAAAAACTTTTTTTTGGGCCCGGCCCCCATGAGTGTGAATTTTAAAATTATTTTTCACCAATTTTCGTCATGAGAGTACCCAACAACTTCCCAAAGTTTCATGCTCCTACCTACACAGGAAATAGGCAAATGTGTGATGTTCAATTTTTATAGAGCCCATTTAAGGAAAAAAAAATGTTTTTGGCCCCACGGCCCCACATGAGCGAGATTTTTTTTTTAATTTAGCCAATTTTTGTCATGAGAGGGTACCCAACAAAGTCCCAAAATTTCATGCTCCTACCTTCACGGAAAATATGAGAATTAATGATGAGTCGGTTTATAATGTAAGAAAAAATATGTTTGGCCCCCCGCCCCCCCCCCCCATGAGAGGGGGTTTAAAACATTTGTTTTCAATTTTCGTCGGGAGCGTGTACTCAAAAAATTTCCTACGTTTCATGCTTCTACCTATACTGGAAATAGGAGAATTAGTCATTTTCTATTTTTAAATAGCTCATATTAGGAAAAAAAAAACGTTTGGGGACCCCGGCTTCATGACTGGGAAATTTAACTATTTTTTCCAATTATTGTCGAGAGCACGAACTCGACAAATTTCCAAAGTTTCACGCTTCTACCTACACAGGAAATAGGACAATTGTAGATTTTATTTTTTTTATAAAGCCCATATAGGAAAAAAGTTTTTGGGCCCCCGGCCCCACATAAGTGAGATTTGTAAAATTCTTTTTCGCTAAATTTTGTCGTGAGAGGGTACCCAACAACTTCTCAAAATGTCATGCTCCTACCTACACGGGAAGTTGGAGAGTTAGTGATGAGTCGGTTTTTAATATAAGAAAAACTATATTTAGGCCCCCGGTCCCCCACGAGAGGGAGTTTTAACATTCTTTTTCCCAGTTTTCGTCGGGAGCGTGTACTCAAAAAATTTCTCAAGTTTCATGCTTCTACCTATACGGGAAATAGGAGAATTAGTTATTTTCAATTTTTATATAGCTCATATAAGGGAAAAAAAACGTTTTTGGGCCCCCGGCCCCACATGAGCGAGAATTTTAAAATTCTTTTTCGCCAATTTTCGTTGTGAGAGGGTACCTAACAATTTCCCAACGTTTCATGCTTCTACTTACACGGGAAGTTGGAGAATTAGTGATGAATCAGTGAGTCAGTCGGGGCTTTCCTTTTTATTAGTATAGATAGATTATATTTTCAAGGGTTCGTGCAAACATTTGTACACTTTTATTATAAAATATAAAAAGTTTGGGGGCCCGTTCAGCCCTCCCCCTTAATCCGCCATAGGTTTGGGGTTGAGTTTCTTAAATGGGCGGTCCATAAATGACGTCACGCAATTTTGGCCGATTTTTTTTACCCCCTCGTCACGCGTCGTCAGAAAATCGTAGACCCATCCCTCCAATTAAACGTCATAAATCTTTGACCCCCCTCCAAAGAAAAAAACAAAAAAAAACTCCATGTTATCTATTTCAAAATAAGTATAATCATTTTTTTTGGGTCATTTAAGTATTTATTTAGTGTAGGTCTCCATTGTAGGCTAATATCATAACACGAGTGAAGCTAAGTAAAACGTCATTAAATACATTGCAAGGCAGTGCTTCTCAAACTTGTTCGTATTTCTATTAGACAACCGGCAGAAATGTTTCCTTTTCTCCGGGTACTGGTGCATTCTCTTCCCGTTTTGGCGTGATTTTCTCTGTACAGATTTGATAGCTAAATGAGCCCTTACACAGCTTAAAGCCCTATAGGATTAAGTATGAGTTTGGCTTGTTTTATATTTTACATTTTTAAAACATGTGTTTAGTTGCCAAGGCATAGCAAGACCGCTTACAAACAATGCAGCGGTAATGTCAAAAACATTTGATGTGATTAACCTTCGCGATTAAGCTCGCGAATGTGACTATTGATATTACAAGGATCATTGCATTGTTGATAGATTTAGAATATATAGATACAAGACAGTTACTCAAATCGATTTCGATCTTCTAATGACAGTTTTCCTGCTGAGTATATATGCACATCAAAGGCATTTTACCTAAAATTACCACATTCATATCACATCTAATATTTTCTTAAAATTATTAGGTTTGCGCTGGGAGAGGAATATGGTGAGTGCCGTACGAACCCCACATTTGTACAGGAAATTAGGGTGTCAACTTGTGCGTCGCAAAATACAGTAACTCCTGCAAGTTGGAGACTGAAAAATAATATGACATTAATAAAGTAACCAATATTATAATAACTTTTTACTCGGAAGCTCACAAGTTCTTTTTATTTATTTATTTATTTACGTACAAGAGTTGTAAATATATTGTCACCAATGGACGAGGCGTGTTTAAATTGTTGCATTCAAATAGATACACCTCCCCCGACCCCACCCAAAAATTGGATATTCCGTGTCGTTTTGACTTAAAATATTTACACATAATCCTATTCAGATCTTTGTTAGACACTTGAAATGCTGTAAAACTCACCAGTAGGTGTTTAAAGTGGGGGAGGGGTAACCGACAAAAAAGTTCGAAGACTCCTGCTGTGAGTGAACCAAAGAACGCTGCGGCTACATCACAAATGCTTTGATGTCAACATCAAACGACGCTGGCTTACAAATTCATATGTTCTCTTGTCGGTTCTCAAACGTAAGGATTATAATGAGATTTAATTTTTATGTCTGATAACTTACGCCAACCGGCGTCTGATGGCTTATCGAACAGCACTTTGAGAAGCACTGATTTTTTTTATTAAAAAAATCATTAAATAAATTTTAAGTGAGCAAATATTGCAGTAGAAGTTTAATTTAAAGTTTCCCTTTTGATGTAACGTCACATTTCTTCAACCCCCCTTCCCTCGCCCAGGCCCGGCCTAAGGGAATTGGAGGCCCTAGACGAAGTGAATTTGTTGGCCCTAAATGTAATATAAAAATAAATAATAAATGGGGTAAGATTCTTATGCGAGGCCCCCAGTAATGATGTGACTAATCGGAGGCCCTAGGTGGCTGCCTAGTTTGCCTATGCCTAAAGCCGGCCCTGCCTCTTCACGCATCGTCACAAAAGTGTACCCCTCCCCCCCATGTGCGTGACGTCATTTCTGGACGGCCCCTTTTGGCGTTTCGGTGATTTGGAAATTGGGGGTGGGGGTCGGAGATTCTTAAATTTTAGCTTTAATATTTAATAACATGCCGATATTGTAAAAGCTGCAAAAAATGAAGAAAAGCATGGTACGACAGCACACAGGTGGACGACCAATACACTACACACGTACTCAGGACTGTGCTTGGGACACGTCTTTTCGGACTTTATTTTGTAAATTAATGAAACAACACTTCTTTTTTTAGTGATTAACGCAGCGGATGTACTACGTTATGTCATTTGTGTGGCTGGTGTGATATGGGTGTCTATTTGGTTAGTGTATGTAGTGTTGTCTCCATGTGAAGCGCTGTGAGCCCGGCTCCTGGCTGGGATACAGCGCTATATAAAGTATCATTTTATTATTATTATTATTGTTCACAGTTTCTGCGTCTGAGTTACTACAAAAAACCTAACCCTAAATTCACAAATTAAAATTCGGCGAGGCAGTGACTTTGAAAACCAGCGAAAATGCGATGGAAAAGAAAAGAGCAAGGGGTGGGGGCCAGGGTGGAAATTGTCAAAATTGTGGGATTTTTTTTTTTAACAGCGAGGGGATTTTGAAAAACAGGAAATAGATGTAAACAGATTTTTAAAAAATGCAAGAACAATCAGAAAATAATGGTACTTACAGCTTAGGCGCCCGAATCACGAAATGGGAAAGATGCAAAATCTCAAAGGAGTCAAAAATAGTGCCTTTCGCGGGCTAGGCCGCGCCACCCCTAAAGTCTAGTCCGCAAATTATATAGTTCCGCATTTTGCAGCAACATTATGAGGAAAAAAGGGAGAGGGGAATTTACCTCCCATTTATCCCTCCCCCTTTTCCTTTTTTTTTCTCCATTTTTAATTGTCTTAATTTGATTAAATTTAATTAAACGCTACAGTAGTTTTCACCAACCCACAATTGGACCAGGAGCTGGACTCACCGCTATCCACGCGACTTGCATCCAACCCCTACCTAACCCCTGCACTGATCGACAGGACCAGAGGAGGACAAATCATCATTACCAGCTTACTCCAAGCGTAACGCTGAAGCAAACCACACTGGTTTTTGCCTACACCTTATAGTTGTAGAAGCCGGTTATTCACACCATCCGTGATCACCGAAGTCACCTGGAACCATAGGTGAAGCAGCCAACAAGAAGCCAACCGCACTGGTTGATGCCTACACATCACCTGTGTAGAAGCCGGTTAATCACACAATCCGTGATCACTGAAGTCACCAGGAACCATAGGTGAAGCAGCCCATAGGACAGAATTGCAGAACCAACCGTTCAAGGAGCGGGGCAGTCCTTCCTAAAAATTTAAGTATTAACTATATAACTATTATATTGATTGGCTTAAGCCTAGTGATGAATTTTGGCCATAACGGAACTTGTTTCCGCTTGCTGTAATTATTGTATAATAAATTATTGTTACATTTTCACCATCTTGTTTGTTGATCATCGTATTGTGAGAGATCACTAAAGTATGCTCGTGTAGGCAGGGAGAGAATAAATTAAATAATATACCCCTAGACAACTTGTCAAACAATATTCACATCTTTCTCGCCACACTGGACTAAGTAAGAGTCACTAAGACTAAGACTCAAGACTAAACACTAAACTAAGACTGATGACTTTATTAATCTTATTTATAATACGTATTGACTATTGAGTATTGCTCACCATTACGAATAGTTACTAACTTAATTAAATTATGAATTTGATTAACTGATTTCCTCTAGTCTCTGTCAAAAAATAAAAAATAAAAGTTTGAGCTTGGCACACCAAATGCCACTTTCCCTTCAGAATTGAAATAGACATTTTATTGTCCACTGCAGAAAATGGCATAAAAATTAATAAATCTTATTGAGATTCAAACTAGGAGTAAGACCTTGAAATTGGAAATACTGTTCTGTCAATAACTCCCCCCCCCCCCCCAATTATTTGTATAATTATTTCTTTTGATAAATTTAAACCCAGATTTCCAGATGTTTCTTGTCCAAGTATTATAATTATAGTATAGTCCACAGGCTTAATTTAAAGCCCTATTCTTATGTATAGAAGGAGTGTCTGTATTACAGTAAAAGAAGATATAAGATTTTGTTTACTTTTAATTAATCTGTTTAAAGATAGTAATAAGAAGACACCATTTGGATGACCTTAAAATTTAGAATCATGTATCTATCTGGCGGCTCCTTTGGTGAGATTTTTTTTAAATGCCAAGAAAAATATTCAAAATAATTACTTATGAAATTATTTCTTAATTTCTTCTGCACTCTTTACTGGTATTACCAGTAGAATCTATGTGAATTCAGAAAATGGTGCTTAGATATTTCACCATAGGTAGACGTAAAAATATAACAAGAATTTAGGGTAATATTCTCATGTCAAAATTTGCCAAATGAAGATGTGAAAATAGGTCACCTTGACCTTGACTGCCAGTGTCACTAATGTCAGGCCCCGACTAGGTCTATATAATTTTTTTTTTTCAACATTATTTGTAGTGAGTTGGATTTAGGTAAATTACAAAACTGATTCTTTTAATAATAAATTATTCCTACAACAACAGTAATGATGCAATTGGTTGAGTCCTGGTATTGAGGAGATGGGGTCTGTCCGGTGGCCCCTGCTGTTGAGTTTACTTGCCGTTTGGATCATTGTCAGCCTTTGCCTTATCAATGGAATTAATTAAAAGTATGGGAAAGGTCAGTGGGTGCACTTTGACCTTTGATTTTTTTCCTAATACTGTTTATGGTACTACATTAAAACGGTATAAGAGGTATAATAATAGGATAGAATTGCGCTCAGTGAGTTTTTCTGTTGAGACGAAAAATCTGAGAATAGGAACTGGTCTTACGTTGTTCAAACATACCCTCTGAGAACTGGACCTGGTCTTACGTTGTTGAAACATACCCTCTGAGAACTGGACCTGGTCTTACGTTGTTGAAACATACCCTCTGAGAACTGTACCTGGTCTTAATTATGTTTTTAAGACATACACTCTGAGAACTGGACCTGGTCTTCCATTGTTGAGACATACACTCTGAGAACTGGACCTGGTCTTCCATTGTAGAGACATACACTCTGAGAACTGGACCTGGTCTTCCATTGTTGAGACATACACTCTGAGAACTGGACCTAGTCTTACATTGTTGAGACATACACTCTGAGAACTGGACCTGGTCTTCCATTGTAGAGACATACACTCTGAGAACTGGACCTGGTCTTCCATTGTTGAGACATACCCTCTGAGAACTGGACCTGGTCTTCCATTGTAGAGACATACACTCTGAGAACTGGACCTGGTCTTCCATTGTAGAGACATACACTCTGAGAACTGGACCTAGTCTTACATTGGTGAGACACACACTCAGAGAACAGGACCTGGACTTGTGTTGTTGAGACATACACTCTGAGAACTGGACCTGGTTTTACAATTCTTGAATAGAATTTCGGAGAGGAGATATTTTCATCAGTTACCTGAAGACACGTGTGCTGTAGACTTTGGCTGGTGGTAGTGTCTTGCCTATAGCTTCACTCCAACTCCTCCAATAGTGAGACATCCTGTGTGGTGCAGACTTTGGCTGGTGGTAGTGTCTTGCCTATGGCTTCACTCCAACTCCTCCAATAGTGAGACATCCAGTGTGCTGTAGACTTTGGCTGGTGGTAGTGTCTTGTCTTTAGGTTCACTCCAACTCCTCCAATAGTGAGACATCATGTGTGGTGTAGACTTTGACTGGTGGTAGTGTCTTGTCTTTAGGTTCACTCCAACTCTTCCAATAGTGAGACATCCTGTGTGGTGTAGACTTTGGCTGGTGGTAGTTTCTTGTCTTTAGGTTCACTCCACTCCTCCAATAGTGAGACATAATGTGTGGTGTAGACTTTGGCTGGTGGTAGTGTCTTGCCTATGGCTTCACTCCAACTCCTCCAATAGTGAGACATCCTGTGTGGTGTAGACTTTGGCTGGTGGTAGTGTTTTGTGTTTAGGTTCACTCCAACTCCTCCAATAGTGAGACATCCTGTGTGTAGTAGACTTTGGCTGGTGGTAGTGTCTTGTCTATAGTTTACTCCAACTCCTCCAATAGTGAGACATCCTGTGTGTAGTAGACTTTGGCTGGTGGTACGGCATATGCTGTTCTTTTGTTCAGCTGAGGACGCAACTGACTCAGGGTACAAAAATGAAAAAAGAATTTGTGGCAGATTATGGTAGTATTTGCTGTTAGTACTATTATTACGATAAAGGGGAGCTTGAATATATATCACATGGCAGAGGGATTAATTTTTTTCAAAATTTTGATAGGTTTATGGAAATCCCATAATTTGTGGTACACCAGATTTCAAATCTGTCTTCATCTCATGCGTGTAATAAGAACGTCGGGCGCATTAATCTGAATCTGTATTGAATAAATTTTATAAATAAATTTTAAACATAAAAATAGAGGTATTAAAATATTTTTAAAACTCACGTTTTAATAAGGTTGTCTAAAAAGAAGAAAATAAATTAAAACTTATAAGCTCTGCGAAACTGATTTATTATCACTAAATACGTGGAGCGGGCGCTTTTGAGGTTTTTATTTCATTTCACCCATTCTCTCACTTATAGATCACTATTTTGCCTTCTAAATTAAAAATCGTTAATTTTTATACCAAACATCTTCTTTGCCGAGTATTTCTAAATTAGATTTGGATTTTGAAGCAGCCCCCCCCCCACACACACACACACACACGTTTTTATCATATTAAATCAATGTAACAAATGTACTTGAGCTTATAACTTTAAAATTTATTTTCTTCTTATTCAATTCTTTATATATTAACTTGTGGTCTCTGAGCCCGTGCGACCGACCGTGCGTGCGTGCTTGCTTGCCGAAAAAACTTTGAATCGATTTTTAACCCCCTTTCTCGTAAGCTAGCAAGCTGAAATGTTGCATGCAGACTCATGCTGATGATAAAAATGATGTATTAACAGGGGCGTCGCTAGGGTTGGTGTCACCCGGGGCGGAAGCTCATGGCGTCACCCCTTCACGACTTAATGGGCGTCCATAAATGACGTCACGCGAGTTTGCCGATTCCACCCCCCCCCGCGTCATACTTTGTCACAAAAAATTAGACCCACAGCCCCTTTTTCCCGATATGACGTCACAAAGCTTTGAATCCCCCCCCCCCCCCAAAGCCATATCTTCTAAATAAAAATCATCAAGTGGCAAGTTATTTTTTCTCATTTAATTATGTATTTAGTGTAAGTCTGCACTCTAATGCAGTGGCGGATTTAGGTTTATATGCGTGGGGGTCGAGGAGAATTTCAGGGGGGCGCCGCCAAATTTACTACTAACCGATCATTACGTAAATACTTATTATTAGCCTACTAATTTGGTACATTTTTCTAATCATCGAACAAGTCAAACAGATGCAACATTATAAACACATATGTTTTCAAAATAGTGACGTAAATTTATTTCAATAGGATTATTAGTAGATGTAGCCCTAATTAAATTAATATCTACGTGATTTCAGAGAAACGATTTATCGTTGATTCTAAGTTAACGTTCTCATCTAGATCACGTTCATTCGAAATTATTGCCCATCCAGACACACGTTCGTTTGTCATTTTTTAGCGCAAATGTTTGATGATTCGCAGTCATAGCTACCACGAAGATTTTAGTAAATTTTATAGAGTATTGACACAATGGATACCTGATGCCATTTGTTTTTCAGTCATAAATGGAAGAACCTCTTTAAGTTGTAGTTCAGTAGATAGTGATGGGCATTTTGATGCATACAAATCTTTGAAGGTATATATTCAACTATTGGTTCTTCAAGGTTAATGTCTCGTTTGTAAATTTTGCATACACTTCAAAAAGAATCTTTATTTTTCCGACATTTGGGATGGATCAATACAATAGAAATAAATATCTGTGCCCCGAAATTAATTAAATCGATCATCTATTTGTGTTACAAGTTTATCCAAGATAGTGATGTACGTTTCAGATATAAAGCTTGTAATTTGATCATCAACCCTTTTATATCTGCTAAGTTCACCTGCCATACTTTACTTTTTTGCTATTCGCTCTTCTTTAAATTTTGTATTTAACATCTAGTATGGAACAATTTTCGTTAATAAATTATTTGACATCTACTTTCAGAATTTCAGAAGCTTTATCACTTCTCATTTCAACAAACTTCGGGGCCGTCCATAAATTACGTCAAGCTTCAAGTGGGGGGTGGGGGGGAGAGACGGGTGTAAGAAAGCGTGACAGTTTGTGCCAAGGGGGAGGTGGGTCCAGCCACGTGTAATGTCACACATTAGTTTTTGTATATTATTTTGTTATTATTATTTATTTTATTTTTTTTAGTAGAATTTAAATAGCTTCAAAAATAATTTTCAAATTTTTTTTTTGAAACACTAGAATTACTTTATGTCAAAATAGCATGAAATGCGTATCTCTTGAATGTGTTGTTCTTTAACCTGATCTGGATGCAAAAGGACTGATATCGAAGGATCAGGAATGGTTTTACAATCATGTTCGCACCAGTCAATATTTCACTCAAATTGTGAAATATCAAGACATAAAATGTTGCGACAAAGAACAATATTTCAAAGTTTTATCGTCAAGATTATTTCCTCCACTAATCACAATAACCAAACAACTGATGGACTTAGAGCTTCAGAAAGAACAGATGCAGATTCTCATAAGTTTCCTTCCTTGTTTGTGATACAAACCCACAAATTTGATGACATAATGCCGAGATCAACAAGTTTTCAAAGTGCAACATGTGATCTTTATTGTCAATCTTTGCAAACCAGCTTACTTGATCAAATTTGTAAAGTTTGTCATTTATATTTTGTCTCACAAACAATGTTGAAGAAACATGCATGACAACACAGAGCTCGGGCTCAGTAGAATGTGCTCCCCCAAACTTTTCAAGAATCAACTCAGTTAAAACGCATCCGTCCTTTGAGAGTCGCTGTTAAAAGGCAGAGAACCCATGGCAGCTATTGCCAGCAAAGAAAATGCACATTCAGAAATTGTTGAGTGGCCGAGTTGACCTGTCTGCAATTATCCTTCAAATTCGATCTAGATCGAGTTACTGTTTCATTGAATAACCGTCACAATTGTTGACAATTAACTATTCTACTATTAAAGTCATTTGAATAATCCGATCGTTCTTTTAAGTAGGGATTTCAAAATTTTGAGTCTGGTACATCCCTACGATTAAGCGGAAATTTTACATTTTAATACTGTTTAATAGTGAAGTGTATTTTAAGTATTTAATTAAATATTTTAATTAGATGTTAATTTTTTTAAATTTCGAAAGTGGGACGTACTTTGTGGGGGTGGGGTCCCGAGATTTTATGACAGGGTGAGGGGGGTCCAAATTCTCAAAAATAGCTTAACGTACTTTATGGACGGCCCCTTATTTCTTCCAACATCGATCAATGGTTTTGCAAATGCAATGTTAATGCTCTTGCGCTGCAAGTAGTTTGATAACACGAAGATATTATCCAATATCGTTTGTACAAATTACAGAAAAAACGAAAGGATATTTTGCTATTAAAACTGATGGTCCAATAGCTTCTGCTCTGACACTTCCTTTATATTCTGTTGATTCCTTTGAATTTATATCTTCTAGAGTGGCTAGAATAGCAGAGAATGATCCAACAACTGCATCAACTGTATGCTTATGGCTTGCCCATTTTGTATCAAAAGGCATTTTTATGATGTTCTTTAAGAGAATGTAGACGTGGTAAACTATACGGAAAGAATGCATACAACCTTTAAGCTATGTCGAAAAACAACTTTACATCACTGTTTACAGGCATTGCTTCCATAGCAACCAAATTCAAACTGTGGACACAACAATGCACATTGATGGTACATGTATTGTGTCAAAATTTCTTTAAATGAGTTTGAAGGCCACTTATAATTTCAGACATCACAGATGTGCCATCGTTCGCCTTTCCTCCTCAGATTACGAGCAAATGCGGCAGCATTGCTGTTAACCGAAGTGTAAAAGCCTATAAATCTTTCCACAACATGTCCGGATATCAAAAGTGAACGTAAAGAAACTGACATCTGATCCATTTTATATGTATCAACGGTTTAATTAATAATAAAAGAATTGTGCAGAATTAACTTCATTATCAATTATCGCCGATAATTCAGATGCAAGTAATTCAATTAAATCTTGACTTAAATAAAGTTCACTTTTCTTTCCCAACTTTAGATGACTGTCTAAAGTAAAATCATATTTGGCTAATAAAGATAACATTTCCCGAAAATCTCCAGTATTTCCATAACTACCATCACAAAAGCAATAATGTATTATACTCTGTGTCTTCTAAAGGAAAAACCTTGTTTTGCTAAGAACAAAGTCACGTCTATCATTCATTTCAACACTTCTCTATTATTTTTCACTTAGCGACGCTCCTGGCAGATCAAACCAGATATTACAGTTTTGAAACACGATATTTAGCAAGCCAATATTGTCGTATTGCAGTTTAGTGTTGATTAGAAGTTTCGTGTTTAGACATCTTTTTTTTCTTTTCTAGTGAATCCTTTTTAGTGTTCATCGTGGGGGTCTTAAGGGGGCGCCATTTTAGACCCGACAGGGGCGTGGGGGGGCAAGCCGCCCCCCCTGCCCTATAGCTAAATCCGCCACTGCTCTAATGTCATAACACGCGTGAAACCATTTTAAACTTCATTAAATAAATTGTATACAATCAAATATTTAACTTTATTTAATGTTGCACGCTTTTGATGTAACGTTTCAATTTTAAACACACCCCTCCCTCTTGTCACACATCGTCACAGATGCGGGGCACCCTCCCCCTAGGCCCGTGACGTATTTTATGCACGGCCCCAAATCCTTAGAACTCATCCAGTCTTCCAGTGCCTGATAAAGGGAACATACATAATTTTAAATTTGTGTCACCTTGTAACACTGTAAATCAGCACTCTCACTCCCCTCAAGGGAAGTATTTTTATTTCTTAACTACATGAAAAAAAAAGTTTGTATAACAGATTAACAGCTAAATGGGGATCAATGTTCCCTCTAAGGTTTGCCGGTTGTTGTGCTAGATATAAAAAACACATGTTCAAAGTTTAACAGAGTACAATTTTTTGTGTTCAAATTTTTGACATCTCACAAAAATACATGCACCAATTGGACCGACTAACTTGTCCTTTTTTTGATAAATACGAAATATTAAACTTTCTGAAATGTACGCAAAGTATTTAATAATAGGGGTTGTATTTTGCGCACCGATGCACACCAAACAATGACGTCATCATATTAAATATTTTACAGCGCTAATCACCACACGATTTTTCAACTAACTGCTGTAGACTGTCGTACATCGTTCCTCAGTGTTCCACATCCAATGAGTGAGTGAGTGAGTGACCTGGGCTTTTATATTATTTATATCCTCATTGACTCATAGCTATGTCTCGTATATAAAGGATTTAGAGTCAAAAACTTGTGTGACTTTTTTTTTATATACGTTTTTTTATTAGTCCACTTATAAAAACGTGTTGTTATTTTTTTAAAAATCTTTTTCACCACTATTTTTTATTTTCTTCTCTTTAGTCAACTTATAAAAACGACCATTAGAAGTGGTTGTAAAATTTGAACTTTTGCGGACGAACAAAAAATGGGGACGAAAGCAAGTTAATAGAAGTGTGGACGTGATCAAAAATAATAATAAAATACATTTCTGTTTAATTATGTTTAAAAATAAATTAAAATCGAATTCTGAAAAATATAAATGCCAAATTGTTTCTTGCTTTTTCTGTGTTAGTTCTATTTGTTGGTGTGAGTGTGCGTAAATATTTATGAATAATAATTTAAAAATATGTTATTTAAGTTAAGTTTAAAGGTGGGGCAACACAGGAGGGGCATCTTGGACATCGAAAGAGAAAGGGTCAGCAAACATTTTAAAAGTAGCTTTGTGATTCTTAAAGACTGCAATTCGGTGATACAATTATTTCTGTAGCTTTTAAATGGCATCAATATATTCCTCACCACTGAATGGCATGTTCACATCCACAAGTGCCTTGCATGCTGGGAAATGGCAGAGGTTTTTCTGAGAGAGCTATGGGCTTTCCATAAAATAAGTGTTGAGGAAAATGCTCTCAAATTTTCATAGCCAGCACTATCAAGCAGCTCCTGTCCTTGTAACTTCTTGTTCAGTACATTCAGTTCCTGTGTGATGTCAACAAGAAAAGCTAACTCCACGAGCCATTAAGGACCACTTAGTACAGGAACAGCCATCCCATCGTTCTCCATGAAAGCTTTCGCCTCTGTTCTCAAATATAAAAAAAAAACCTCTTAAAGCAGGTTCCCCTGCTGAGCCCACGCACCTCAGTAAAGTAGAGCACATCCTTAGATGCATATTCTATTTCCTCCAAAAAGTCCGAACGTGCCTGTGCTTTAAACAAATTAGATAAAACAATCTAATCAATAAATTTTATTGTCTAGAAAAAATGGTCCTTTTCTTCTTATCTAATATGTTACAGACGCTCCTACTGTACAGAAGATTATTGCGTCCTACGTATTTCTATAGTTTGTGTTTAGTCCTGTATTCTTATTAGAGTTTTAAATGATGATAAAGTATTGGCTATCCTGGTTTCTTCAGGCAACCAATCCACGCCCGAATACCGGACGGAAAGAAAGAAAACTTGTATGTGTTTGTACTTGCATATGGAATAAGAAATGTGTTTTTATCTTTATGTCTATCTGAGGGTTGTATTAAGTTATCTTTGTGTTGTATTTCTAAATTAGAATTAATGGCCTGATGTATAATTACTAATTTACTCTTGGTTCTTCTATCCTTTAGTGTTTCAAGGTTTAATGATACTAATGGTGTTAATCTTTTCAGTTTTGAATATTCTCCAGTAATGAATCTGGCAGCTCTTTTTTGGATTTGTACTAACTTATCAATATTTTCTTTGGTGGATGGGTCCCATACAGGAGATCCATACTCTAGTATAGGTCTCACCAGAGTGAGGTAGCATTTTAGTTTTATATCTTTGTTACATTTGTAAAAGTTTCTTTTTATAAAGCGTAAGGTTTTGTTTGATTTTTTAATAACTTCATTGACATGGGGATTCCAAGATAGTTTCTCACTTATTATGACTCCTAAGTATTTTGCATCTTTAGTTTGGGTTAGTACTTTTCCACGAATGAAGTACTTTGAATTTATTTGTTTCTATTTCTTTGTTACTCTTAGCAGTTGACATTTTTCTGGGTGGAAGGACATACTCCAGTTAGTTTCCCATTTTATTAATTCATCTAAGTCTTGTTTGTAAAATTTTTCTATCTTGTTCTGACTTGATTGTCCTGGAAGGCCGAAGAAAAAATTACCAATTACAGTTTTAAAAGATCATTTTTTAATTTATTTTTTTTCGTCTTCGCTATTGCCACGGTGGGCCGCACTTGCACTGAACTTGGATATCAAGTGAGGTCCACAAAATATCAACCAGCGCGCCGTGTGTTTGAGACCCCTGCTTTATGTCTTTAAAAAAAGACCTTGACTTTAGGAAACAGGAAGTAAAGTAAAAAGTAAGTGATCATTATAAAAATATAGCTCTTGGTTTTAAAAGCCTTAGCCTTAGGTCTACTCATTAAGGCTTTACACTTAATACACTGGAGTCCATAATGACCCGACCTACTTTTAACATAATCCGTATCTCAAATTCATGAACTACGGGTCACACGTGGGGATAAAAATGAAAGGGGGTACAATCACGTTTTTATGAAAGCGATATATTATCGATAGTATGATAGAACTTTAGAAGGTTGTCTTGTAAAAGTAAAATATTTTCGATCGCAAAAATCCAACAACTGGTCTTGTCAAGCTCATCTAAAATTGTAATAAGACAACCATTATTTATATAACTGAAACACAAATACAAAGGTAACATTACTTATAATTAATGATTTAATGATATTGTACACTAATTAACTTTTTAAAAATAAAAATAATGAATCATTTAATCAAAATCATAATCATAGTTTTAGTTTTATATTTTTATTTAACGCCTTGTCTTGTGGCCTTGTCTATAATCTTTCCTTATCTTTTATTATTATATTTAACCTTCTACTTCTTGAGGGACTTGAATTTGAGGAGCCCATTTTTTCTAATTCTAATTTCAAGCCTTTACTTTACTTACATTTACATAAGGTACAGGGCCGGCTTTAAGCATTGGTAAACTAGCCCGCCGCCTGGCCTAGAGCCTCCCATTAGTCTTATCATTATCATTAGTGGTGGGGACATCACACAAGAATCTTTCCATAATTATCTTTACATTACATTAAGGGCCACCAAATTCACTTCGCCTAGGGCCTCCAATGACAATGCCCTTAGCCTTAGGCCAGCCTTGCACGTTATATTTAGGGGCCTACCATAAATGAAATACAGGTTTCTGACCGTTTTCCCCCCAATTTTCTCTCATCGTCTCAAAAACTTAGATCCCCCCCCCCAAGATGATGCCACAAAGCTTCCCCCCCCCCCAATCAAAGCTATATTTTTAAAGTATGTATGATTAATCTTTATAAACTAAATCTCTACTCATCTTAGTTAAAGATTTTTGGTGAAGTTTAAAGCTTTCTAAGTCTTAATGAACACTGGAAATAAATATTTCATTTATTTCTATTTTGCTATTGCTAGATACTCATAATCTTCAAACACCTTTCAATGGCTGCAGCAATTTGGAAAGGATACGCTCGGTTACTGGAAAAGTATCCTCTGAGAACAATGAGTTGCACAACAGGTACTTTCATTAACTATAGAAAATGATTTCTGGGTAAATGAATGTGCAACATATTTCCTTTTAATATTTTAAAATTGATATTTTGGAGATCAATCTTTTTAAATCACTTATATTAGCTTCATCGTCGGCTCTTGGTCTGTCCGCTATCAGGGTGGTGGAAAAACAAAAGTAAAAAATGACCCACTTCCCGTGATGCAATCGAGCTGAAATTTTGCACATAGACCTGAGTCACCTAACAATGCATTGTATCAAAATTTCAGATCGATGAAATGTACCATAATAAAATTAATGCACTTTTAGTTTATCTCTATTTAAATGTTTTAAATGTATGGTAGCCATCTGTTGTTGTTGACATCCACATAATTGCCGGAGTTCAGTCCGACCATCAAGGACCACACCCCCACCCCACTCATCCTCATTTTGCAGTCACGTTCAGTCTGTAAATGTTTGAACATCGTCAATACTTTTAGTTCTGTCTTATATATTAATAGGGATTTATAATCAAAAACTTTGTTTTTACTGGTTGCTTTTATTATCTATATTTATTCTATCATAGGAGCTCTTCCCTTTTTATATAATTTTCAGAATGGATGTATGCAATATCATTTTGTTGTTGTTGTTTTTTAAATGTATTTCATTTTAATTAGACTCAACTGTAAATAAATAATTAAAGTAATGAAAGTCCTAAATAAGGGTATAATTTAGTAAAGAAAAATGGTTACATTGCATGTATTATAATGTAATTTACACATTTTTATTTTGAAGAATATCATAATTAACCCTGGACCATGTTTTCTTCCAGGTACCCTCATGGCCACTGGAGACTTTATCAGTCAAACTGTGATAGAGAAAAAGTCCATTAAACAATATGAAGGAATTCGGACTGGCAGATTTTTTATCTTTGGTTTTTGTGTGTTTGTAAGTTACAGGGGATTCCTAAAATCTTAGACAAGAATTTCACGCTATCATGGAAGCGCCTTAAATGACAAAATTTATCCTTACCTGCCATAAAATTTGATCTGTTCTGAGGGTGATGATGTTAACTAATACTAAAAATATTCATTTTTTTATTTGCGCAACAAGATATTCAATTTTGCGTGAATGACTTATGATCTTTTATTTTTTTAAATATCGTGGCATTACCCATTTTTTCATGGAAAAATCCTTTAATTAAATGTTGTAATTTGATAAAGGTAAAAGTAAAGAGTATATATTTATTTCTTCCAATTCTTTATACATTTTAATCTAATGTGTCAATGTGAGGTTGCATAACATTAACAGATCTTTAAGTGATGAAATGTTATAAATGATTGTGCAGTCTTTATCTGAAGAAAATTATAACACAGCAATGCTTTAAAATTAATACACCACTTGTTAACGCTCAGCAGATTTTTGGGACTTGGCGATATCCTTCTTCTTCCTTTAGTTTATTCACAGCAAAGGTACTTGTTAACCTGCATGGTCCCAGAACATAAGTATATATTTTTTTATTAATTCTCAAGGGCCCAGCAATGAGGGGTTGGTACTTGACATTAGATCGGCTTTATGCGGGGAAGAAGTTGGCTGCCCTTAAAATGATGGCCACTGATCAGGTAAGCTAATTTTATTTTTAAATGTATTTATAAAATTTCTGTCTTTTTGTTGAAACATTTTTCAGTATCAGCAATAGTAAATTTATTCATATTCTCTCAATTTACATAAGTTGTTGAAATACTGCTATTTCATATTTCATTATTTCTTGTTTTCTGATTAGGAGTAATCTTTTAAATAAGTCAGTAGCAATGTTTTAAGTCTCCATCTTTAAGGTTACTTGACAGAGCATTCACCCAATTCACAGGCAGTGCTATATGTTGTGAATTTTAATTGTGTGCTTTTGTTTAATTTCCTAGAGAATACATAAATTTTGCTGAAGCCATATTTAAGCAAAGACATGTAAAGCATTATTATTTAGGATGTTCTGATGCAAATATATATATATTTTTAGCATTTAGTTGAACTTAATTATGTTTCATTTTAAAGTCATATTAATTTTAACTAGCTTACAGGAGTTAAGTTTTTTGCATAGTGAGATTTATTAAAATTAATATTTTTAGGAGTGTGAGAATCTGATGTTTGTAGAGAGTAAGGACTTGTGTGAGTGATGTTTCAAGGATTATCCAACATCATACCATTACTTTTGAATAATTTCACACATCAGCTGTAAAACCTGAACCTTTTGTTTGTTTTTATTCTAATCAGATCATTATGTCACCAATTTTTATTACTACATTTATTACTGGTATGGGGCTGCTGCGCCTGGAGAGCCTAGAGGAGATCAAGGCTAAATTTAAACGAGTAAGTTCCATTCACCATACTAACACACATTGAGTAACTGACATCCTCACTCATATTACCGGATTTGGTCCCTAACAAGGGCAAGGTCATAATTGTTATATAATGTACCAAATTTAACAGAGAGGATCTGAGGTGTACAATTTTTGTAATGTACATTTTCATTTAAAATAAATTTTTATTATTAACGTATCATTTATATGTCAGTATTAGAGTGTACAAGCCTCGATCAAAAATAATATACACACAAAAGAGTCACAACTATAAATTTTAATATGTATTGGACATTTTCTTTGAAATTGATAGATTCTAAATCTTGTTTAAGTCAAGTTTAAGGCACTTAATCTTTGCTTTTACAAAATGGATTTCTTTTTTTTTTCTTTTTCCTCCATCAGGACTTTGTGACAATTCTTTTGAATAATTACAAGGTAAGTTTGCAATATTTGAGAAATGTCAATCACATGTTCATGTGAAACCTCTTGAGAATATTAATGTAGCTTCTTTCTGTTTCATTGTTAATTTTTAGATGTAATAACTTGCATAATAAAACATTGAAAAACAATATGCCATTATACAGCAGAAAGTAAAGTCTTCAATCAAATTTAATTTTTTTTTGTAAATGAATCTCAAAATAAATTTTAAAAATTTGGACCCATCTACAAAACACAGAAAGTTTAACTATTTACTAAAAATAATAAATTTGACTGGGGTGATATTAATTTAAAAAGTAAATATTAAAAATATATTTGTACAACACGGGTATGTGCTGCCCAGGACAGATCCCAAATTCCCCCCCCCCCCCAAAAAAAAAACCAACAAAAAAACCCCAACAAAATAAAACAATAAACTAAGTACGAGCTATAAGGATAGTATATTTTTTCTTAGGGAGTATTAATAAAGACATTTTTCATTTTTATGTTAGATATGAGCAGAAAAGCTTTCATTTCTTGAATAAAATTAAATTTTTCTGTTTTTTTCTCATAGCACAAGATTTACTTACGTTGAAACCAAACTCAAATCAATTATATCTACCATCACATTAGTGTCATGTTCGTACACTAGTTTAGACCCTGTGTTTTTCAGCAGAGAAGTATTTGTATCAGCAGATTAGATTTATTATGAAGTTTGACGGCATTAGAAAAATTCACATGTTTTAATATAGCTTCTTCATTTCTAATTTTTTTAAATATTTGCTTTTCTTTTCTTTTATTAAACTTTGTTTAAATGTTTTCCAATTTTAGAAGCTATTGACAACAAGGATTTTTGCCACACTTCCCCAAAACAATGTGCTATTCAGAGCATTTAATAAGCTTTTGTTTGAAATTGATAGGGAAAAGTAATGTTTTATTAACCAAGCAGTAGTGGCTGTCAAATTTGAAGAATAACTAATTTAGCACAAATCAGTGTCGAGTTTTCATACTACTTAAGCCTCTGTTTTTGTCAGTACAGTAGCATTTGAATCAGAAGAATTTATAGCATATAAGAAGTTTAAAGGTTTGACAGAAGAAACATTCACATACTTAAGGATAGTTCCTTTATTTTTTTAAGTAATTTCATGTTTGGATTTTCTTGTAAAAGTTTCCTTGATATAAACTAATTAGGGACTAGGAATTAGCCGCCCGGTGCATTCCCCCTCCCCCTCGCTACACCACTGATTATTTTTACCTTTTTCTGACATGCTTTTGGGGATGTGAATATAATAAATAATTATAAATAAATATTACTTGCTAAAGAAATTTGATTTCTATTTCTAATTCATTTTCTAAATTCACACTAAAATCTATTCATTCTCTGATCTCTTGAATATTTAGTTAAGCAGTGTATCCATTTTTTCAGGTTTGGCCACTGGCACAGATTATCAACTTTTATTTTATGCCTCTACAGCACAGGTGAGGCAACTGACATTAAATAAAACTTCTAAGATATTGATTGATTTTTGTTTTAATATTTTTTTTTTAAGAAAAAGGGGGGTTGCGGCGGAAACCTCAAACTTCTCTCATCGATCTCCGCTGCATAACATTTATTTTTAAAATATTTTTTACATTTACGTATCATTTTGGCAGAAGGCCTTGCAGTTTTTTTTTTTTGTTTTTTAAAATTTATTTTGCTTTTTTCCAAAATTATGATGATACAATTAAACAGTGTTAAAGACAACAGGCAACTAAACTTTAACGAGTTAGGAACTTACAAAATCATGGTGACGTGAGTGACATACCCCGTGGAGTGAAATATGAGTATGAAGGGGGCGATAAGTGACATGGTGTGAAACATAACAAATTAAACATGGGTAATGGCTGTTCCCCCGTGGACTTCTCCGTGTCTCCTTTCCTTGATTCTGCCGTTTCCTCTCTGAAAGGAAAGAGCGAATTTCTTAGCGTAGACACTGTCCGGGGTGGGTAATGCCTTAACATTTTATGCATAAAATGGCATATATATATTTATATATATAATATATTTACAAGTATTTACAGCTGCTGTTCCCAGCCCAGCCAATTTGTTGTATTGTTATTTAAATTTAGTTTATATTAGTTTTAAATTTGGTCTATTAAATTTTGAACTTTAGCTCTAAAGAGAATCTCTATTAAATTTTCTGTATACATGTGTTTGTTAAATATTACATTCCTTCTGCACTGCCAAATGTGCTGTCTGTATTCTGCCATCAGACGTAAGCTGATGACATGTTGGGTTGGGTTGTGGGATCTAGGGATTGTGTTCAAGGCAATCACTTTATCTATATTTACTGGGTGAATCGTTACCGCTTTTACATAGCAGTGTTAAAGTAGTTTTTGTTTGTTGTATTGCTTTGCATTCCATAAACAAGTGTCTCTCTGTCTCTATTATTGAATATTTACAGAGAGGGCATCTTGGTCTCTGGAGTGTCTGTTGTTCGAGCCTTTGTGAAGTTGGCGTCATATTATAAATAAGGCGAAAAGTTATTTCTCTAGCCCTCGGTTCTATTTCTTTAATGTGTAAGTTTTTGAAGATGTCATTTATTTCGGTTGTATTGAATTGTCGCATCCACTTGATTCGCTCAAGATGAGGGGTTTTCTTTCATTCTCTGAGATGATGGTAAATTTCTTTGTTCGTTTTATTGACTAATGTCTCATTATTTCTTAGCATGCCTGGTAAAAATAGGGGAGTCTCGTCCCCAGGTAATGTGGTGTGTTATTGTTGATGGGAGTCAGGCGTGTCAGTCTGACCCATATGTAGTATGTGTAAGGGAGTATTCTTTATGATCCTTAATGGCCTGTCCTAAAAATTTTATCCTCATAGCTTCTATTTTTATATCTATATCTTGTAGATTTATTCCTCCTTCTAATTTAGTCTGCATAAAAGTTGATTTCTTTATGTTCCATTTAGTGTTTTTAAAAATAAATCTTCTAATCATTTGGTTAATTGTGTTTAGAGTATTGGGAGGATTGCTTGATTGCAATAGCAGTAGCATAATACAGGAAGAGGAGTGAAAATAAGCAGTCAGTGATTTAGCAAGAGTGGTGTAATTTATTGGTGGGGAAAAGTCTTCGGGCACAAATTTTGCTAAATTTAGGAATTTTTCAGTTTGACTTCACAGCAATTTTAATGTCTGTGTTTGGGTTTAAATAGATTTATTGTTTAAAACAACAATAATCTTTTACATTTTTTAAAGGGTAAATTAATTTTTTATTTTTTTTTAATTCTTTTTTTTATTTTTAGGGTTCTCTTTGTGAACTTTATCTCCCTTGGATGGAACACTTACCTTGCATGGCAGTCTGAGAAAAAATGATGAAATATGTGTTGATGTTATTCTGAAATAAGGACATAGATCACAGTTGTGGACCTAGTTCTGTAGGAAGGATCACTGCTCAGGGCATTGTATTAACTTTTTAAAATAATTTATAAAATGTTATTGGCTCTTTACTCATAACAACTTTCTTTTATCACATTGCTATGACCCTGCACATTTTTTCATTTCTGATTTTACAGCTGTGCCTTGTCACTTAAGTGGTAAAAATTATTTGACTTTTTTTTCCCCTTTATTTTTGGCCTTCGTTTTATAAAAGAAATATACAATTTTGCAAAGTTGATGTAAATAAACATTAATTAGTGTCACCTCAACTTAATTGTGTCTCTTATCTCACTACTATTTAGTGACATCTCTTTTCTTTATATCCTATACATACAACTATTTCTCATTCTTTGTGAACCCAGTAACAGATTGCTCTTCTAGTTAAATAATCAGAAAAATTATTTATTTTGCTAATTCCTGCTTGTTATTCAACTTGCTATTTTATACACAATCAAGTTGTATAATCTTCCTAACCAGGCTGGGTTAGTTAGGTTAACCCTGTTTTAGCTTTTATAAATCATTTTCTAATGGGTTTTTTTCTCTGTGTGTTGGTGGGGGCTAACAATACATTGTTTTTTTTTTGTGTTTTTTTTTTTAATTCAGTATTTGCCAAAGAGATTACAGTACAAAAAACATAAATAGGGTTGAATACTGTCTCTAACAGATGATCTCTCCATATCTGTTGCCAAAAAAGATTACAATACCAGATTTTTCTCATTGTGTTTATTTTTATTGGTAAAATTGTACCAGATTTTATTTACATTTTATTTATTTCTTTTGTATACGTTTAGATTACTCTAAAAATCTGGTTACAAAAATGTTGACGAATGAATGAAGAATAACCCATGTTAAATACTTTTGTTACCTTATTTTTTTGTTCATGTGATTGATTAGTCCATGATTTAAACTAGGGGTCTCCAAACTTTTCTACCGGAGGGCCTTATTAAATGTCAAAAACAGCAGTTTGGAGACCGACTACACACAGTTTTGTTGTAAACTAAAAGTAAAAATAGTATCTTTTTTTTGTTGTTGAGATTTTAAGGTCTCTAGGGAACGGATGAGAAGACCTAGCAGGCCGCATCTGGCCAATGGGCTATAGTTTGGAGACCCCTGATTTAAACTATTGAATGATCTTGAGGAAATGGACTCTGATATTAAATATTTGTTCATTTACTTCATTTGAGACAGATTTATTTTGTATGTATTTACTAAACTCTCAATGTGCAATGAATGAACGCTTATTTTGAATGCTGAAAGAGCGGAAAGTAAAGTTTAGTTAAAAATGTAAATTACCATGAAAATTTCATAATCCAGATTCAAGCCAATAAAAAGTTAAAGAATTTTCTTTAAGAGTTTGTTAATAATATTCTGCCCATTCAACTTGACACAAATGTTTTTTATCCTTACACTCTGTTATTTGAAATCCTTGCATACTATTTTTAAGATTATTAAATATTATTAATGCACTCAACAGTCATTGCAAGTTATCACTGCATTCAACAGTTACATTTAGTTATTACAAATGTTCATAAGTGGATCAAGGATGCAACTCTGGTCAAGAAAGGCTGTTACTATTATTATTTTAAGATTGTAAAATAACTGTTACTTTGGTAAGGGCACAGCTTCAAAATCAAAAAGGGGAAAATCCCATTACAATATAACACAATATATATATCAAACCCATGTGAGCTGCAGTTCATCAACAATATAAATTATTTTTAAAAACAATTTAACTAGTAATTAATTGAAATAGTTTAATCTTTACATGCCAGTTAAGACTATCAAATTTTATTCACACATTTTTTTAAATTATAAGGACAATATAGTTCTGTATATTACAAACATTATAGACTTTAGAATATTTTTTTTTTGGTTCTTTTTGTTAAACTGTACACTTGATTAAAAAAACAAATAGATTAGGAAAATTATTTTTTTTTAAACAAGTATTTAACATAAAATATTGATTAGCCGTGGCCTGTGACCGCTGCATCACTTGCCAACAGATCATCTCTCATGGTCTGTGGACGCAATTATCTTCTGCATAGAAGGAGCGTCTGTATATCTAAGAAAGAAGAAATTTAAGATTATCAAAACTGAACGCTAAGGGCACAACAGATACAAAATAAAAATTAACAAATCAATGCTGTGACATAAGTCATATAAATATTTTTATCATAATAGACACAACCATATCACTTTTATTTTAACCAAGTTCCCCATATACTTACAGAAATTTTACTAACCAAAGATTTTTAATGATTTCTGATTAAACTTGTACATTTAAGAAATTTTATTTAAGACATCATATATTTCCGAGACTGCATCTTAGGTTCTTATGAGCAATACCATATTTCATGACATCACCATTTCAAACTGAAACTATTAAAGCACTGGGAATTCCCTTCACACAAATTTTGGGATAAATGCAGAACTCTAGACCATCCAAAACTATTTATAATAATACAGTATAATGGGATTGGAAACAATGAAATAATTCTCAAATATATGAAATCAAACACAAATGCTTAAACTATATGAATTTATATAATCAACTTTGAACTGTTTTATTTTTATTTTAAAGAGGTGGAAAAAATGTATGTGTTTGTTAATTATCCTAAGAGTAAGATATTTAGTGCAGCATTTCTTATATAGCTTGGAGTGTTAATGGATGACTAGTTACATACCAAAATATATAAGACACAGAGTAAGAAAATTATCACAAGCCTTTTATCTCTCAGATATAAAATAACCTTTTGCTACTAAATTTCAATTTTAATTTGCAGAGGTAAAATGATAAGCCCTGGTAATGCAAGACCTCAAACAACTTTTTGAAGAATGAAAATGGCGACTAACAAAACTTTATACATTGTCTTTTTTCTCTTCAAGAATTTCTACAAACTAATGATTTATGGGAATGAGATGGCAATACTGCTAAAAGGGGAGCATTAACATTGTTAAAAAAAAATAAGATTTCATCAAGGAAAAGCAAACAAAGAATTAAATGAAAATCAGCTTTGAGCTATAATCTTTAATCAGATAAATAAATTGCATGCACAATCCCCATAGACAACCAGTTTCATTAAAGATACCAAAAGTTTCCAACTTTGTTAAAGTTAAGTTTGTCCACTGAACAAGACAATTAAAAAATGGGTGTAATTACTTATATTATATAGTTGACATATTTTTTAACTGAGAAATCAAGACACAGGTGTAACAGACCATATTTAGTTTGAGTTTAAATATGTAAAGATACCTCATTAACATTATTTATGCTGAATTTGGAAACATATAAATTAAAAATTATAATAATTATTCTTAACACTATTACACAGTGTGGCACCAAATAATGAGAGGACACCCTCAATAGGATGTAATTTTTTTTTTAATAAAAAATTACATTAATGTTTTTTCAATGGTACGTGTTTAGGTTGTAATTAATATATATACATATATTTTATTATTTTTTTTATTCAGTAACTCATGGATAATTTTAAAAGTTTTGTGTGTCACCCAGTCTAAAATCCCTTTAAAATCTGATGAAAATCAAATCTTTTCAATGCTGTCATACAATTTAGATCCCCTAAATCATGCTTACCAACATCACAAATGCTGATGATCATTCAGTTGGAAGGGGAATTCTTTGCTAACTTACAATGGGGATGAGTAAAAATGTATATCTTTTTAATAAGTTGCTTCCCTGTATGAAAAAAAAAATCATTCAAATTTTGAATGAGATATTTTCAAGAATATTTGAACCACAATTTATGAATTCTTTCATTACATGGATAAAGATACAACATTTTCAAAGATTAAAGCAGCTCACAAGATTTATCTGTGTAAAATATTTTATTCTAGTTGTATAATTTATGGGAGACACCAAACTATCAAATATTTAATGTTGTTCCACATAACAGTTTCAACACTGATGTTAGTCATTGTGATCAAATGCTGTTTTAATTCTATCGATACCTAGAGAAAAAAAATCAATTCTCTTAATATTCTTGACTACAAAACTTAGAATAAAAATCCCATGATAGTGGTTGTGTATTCTTGTATATTTTGATGCATATTGTCTTTTCTTCATTTGTTAAAAAGCTCTGCTTATTCACACACACAAAAGTACACATCATTTAAAATAAAGTCAAATTTATTCATAAGTAGTTGACACTTTGAGCAATGTATCATCTATTGTCTAAAAGATAAAATAAAATATGACAGATTGAATAAGACATGCCAGGTAAACCATGATTTAAAAATTGCAAGCATTTTATGTCACATATCTTTTTAAAAATCACTTACACAACTTTAAATAATTTTCTAAATAAAATTTATTAAAATATGATTTTATGTATAAATGTAATGAAATTGCAAGTAAAAGCTTCTAAAGAATATCTTAGTGATGTCAAATGAAAACTTCTAAAAAAACATTTAATGCTATTCTTGTTAAAACTTTAACAAGAATGCATGTATATTGATATATGTAATAAGATTAAAACCCTTTATATAATAACTCTTGTATCTGTCCTACACAGAGTTCATTTTTAAAACAAAAAACATTAAAAAAAGGAAAATTTTAAGTGCCTTTAACTTTTGGTAAAAAGTGTGAGTCAGTTTTGTTTACCATTGATTTTATCCATCTTTCATGAACAGAAGTTTGAGAAGTGGGAAGTTCACAACACTTGTCAATTAAATTTTCCACCTTAGAACTTAATTAAATTTGCTAAAATTATGTACCACAGGAATGTCATGCAGACTAAATAACAGAGTCTTTTAAAAACTTTTAGAAGGTTTACATATTGTGGAATTTACCACACAAAAAAACGCTTTGAGCCTCTATTATTTTTTTAATTGTGAGCTTGGAATACGATCCACCAATAAATGCCAGGCTACAAATAGTTTCTGTCAATAAATGTCTGGTTTGAAATGTGATCCACCAATTAATGCCAGGCTACAAATAGTTTCTGTCAATTAATGTCTGGTTTGAAATATGATCCACAAATTAATGCCTGGCTTGTAATATGATGCACAAATTCTTGCTTTGCTAATCATGCATGCACCTTATGATAGAGATAGATTAATGAATAATGTTTTTATAAAATATAGGTACTTCATAAACTTTATAATTAAATATTTTTTTCCCCATAAATTTAAGTTAGCTTACTTTGAATGCTTTGTTGATATTCAATTACTAAAGAGAAGATTAAAAAATTGAATTCAACATTTTACTTTAGCTGCAAGTAGCAATGGACAGAACAATTTTTCAAACCAGACAAGATTGTTCCTAATTTAAAACAAAATCAATGCAGGCCATTATTATTTTTAAATTTTTTAAGTGCAAGAAAGCCATTGGGAACAAAATTTTATCAATAAAAAAACAAATTTTGTATAAGGAATTTATTTCCTAAACTATAAAGTAGAAAATAATGTAAGATAAATAAGAAATTTCACTCACAGATCAAATCTAATTTTAAGGGTTTATAGTTTTCAAGTTTCATTTGCTAAGATCACATCATTTTCTTTTCCTGACCTTTCAGGAGATTGGAATATCAGAATTTCAAGACAAACACATATTTTCTGTAGATCTATTTAAGGAATATATAGAACCTTCTGGTCTAAGATAGTTTACTATGTAAAATGGAGTCATCAGTCAGGAGTAACAGCAAGTCATAATTGAATAATTGTGCTAGATATCTGCTGGTGATGGAGTGCAGCTGGTTCATAAGTATACAGGATATATGCTGGTGTTAGCTTATTCACAGGAGTGCAGCAAGTTCATAAGTGTACAGGGTAACTGATGGGGATGGCTCATTTTCATCTAAGATTGCCATCAAGCTTACCTTCCAAGAACACCTAGTAAAGCAATGAAAAAAACATACGTGTGTACTAGAGATCTGTGCGCATATCTTGCACAAACGCAAATACTAATATGCAGGGAAAGCTCTCTTTTTGTAGGTTGCCTCAAGCCACTCCATGCAATTAATGACATTCTTTGTTGTTGATCAAAATGGTTTGAGACCCAGGAGATCAGGGTATATTCCAAAAAAGTTAAAAATTCCTTTGAACAGATTTTTTTTTTAACTTGCATGTCCCTGGGTAAAAATGTGTTTTTTCTGATCTGAACATGTCAAACTTGGAATACAAGCTCACAAAAATGAAAAAAATATTTAAAACACATTGTACTATTTGTACTCACAAGTTTAGCATAATGGTTAGTCTTAAGTGTTACTACATGGGGACCATAACCTTTTAGCACACTATTATTTGTCTTATTATAGTTTTTTTTAAAAATATTTCTTATATCCAATACACAGGAACACTATTGCAGCAATGGGCTTTTTTAGTCTGGCCTGATTAGTAAAGATTTTGAACAACTTAAGCAAATGTTTAGTTGACTCACTTTATCAATATGGAGTCTGGAATAAATCACAACCAATAAATGTAATATATGCCTCTCTGATCATTCTATATTCCTCCTAAAGATCATCACAAATTTAACTATTTATTTTGAAAAATTCAACAACAAAAAAAATTAAATGAATATACAAATCCAAATAGATGAAGCTTACGGTAATAGGAAAATAAAAGGTTTTTAAAATTTAAGCTTGCTGCCAAAGACGTACAAATGCTTTGATCGCCTGTGAGTTTAGCACCCATCCTCCTCAATCCAAAAAGAAAGTCATTTTAAAAATAAAAATTAGTATTTATTTGAATACATCAGGTAGAGATCATGTGTACTGAGAACCACACTGGGGTTAAGACAGGCATCAGTGTTATTTAAAAACACTGCACACAACTAACTATATGCACCTTCATACATAATATTTGCTTCCAGTATACCATGACCACAACAATGTGCTTGTACCCAAACCACAACGGCTGATGGTCTAGTGTCATAACTGTACTAACAGGCACAGTGTCATCCCAACATCACTCCAATAAATCAGTCAACATGTTTGTGATTTCATTGAAAGGAATTTATTAACTCACTTACAAAAACCAATCACCTGTCACATCACCTGTACATGATCAGAAGTTGTCAATGATTCTACAGTTTAAGTTCACACCGCTTTGTTTACATCGTGTGATTGACTCCAATAGCTTTGAGCACATTGTTGTACTGCGCCCTGGCTCGTATATACATCATGTGTCCTTTAAGTAAGACTGTGCACAGTTTGCTTTAACAATAACGGAATTGGGACAGAATCTAGCAAAAAATAAAACAAGCTATATTTTCTTGTAAATTAAATGATTTATTTTTGACAAACTGCAACAACCAGATTTCAAGGAAACACACATCAATAAGTTGTTGGCCTGCATCATCGCTGCCCTAAACAGAGCTCTTATATTTACCAGATAGTTGTCATTTATTGAACAAAATATTTCACAAATATATACAGATAGAATTTTTCATGTTCTCAAACTAAAATCATACGCCTCAAAGTAACCCACTCACTATGTCAAGTAATATGTTATAAGTAACTCACTATTTCTTACTTCAGGGGTCTAAGTAACTCAGTGTCTTTCTTAATTCAAGTAACACTAATTAACTCGCTGACTTTTTTTTTTTGTTGAAAAATTTAGCAAACAAATATTTAGATAACTATTTTCAAAATTTCATGGTCACTTATTAGATATGGAGCTTTTTATGTTGTTGCATATCAACAAATGTAAACATTAGCCAACAAAACAACCATCTACAAGATGGCTTCATTTGCTTGTTATTTAGGACATTGAACAATGCAGGGCTCAATGATGTTAGAAACGCCTGGGCCATTTCATTCAACACTGACACATCAATACGCTGTGTCAATAAATAAACAATGTGTTTATCAGACATTGAACACGGTGCGCATCAATAAATCTACACGGCATTCATCAATAACAGAACACTGTGTTTATTAGCCATTAAACACTGGCTCAAGGAACTAACAATGATATTTGATAATATATGTTGAAAATAAATTGACTCACAGTGAGCAATGAACACACTTGTACCACAGTACAGTTGGACAATATTGGCAGATAATATACAGTCGGTACAGTTAGACTGACATAGTTAGCAGGGGAAATAAAAAAACTCAAGATAAATTTATAACAACAATGTTTTAAAATGGGCAGACAGCCCCTTCATTTAATGTCAAATATAAGAATTTCAACTCACTGTAAAAATTTGATCTATTCAATCTTATAAAAAAATTCTTTTCATAAAGCAATTGTAAAAATGTTATACTATTTTACAGTCAATAAAACATCATTTGTTCTTTCTACATCATTAAAAACATCACTGCATTTCTAGTCTAAAAATATCTAGTGAATGACATCATCATAAAGTAAAACCTCTCATTAAAATCAATATTATTTTTGTAGATATTTTGAAAAGGGAAGAAAAACATAGTGTTTTTAATAATAGAAATATTTTTTTAAAAACAGACATTTGGATTTGGTAACATCCTCAAGTCTTCAAGTCTTGAGCACCACTCACAGGGTCATCTTCTTCAAGTCTTGAGCACCACTCCCGGGGTCATCTTCTTCCAGTCTTGAGCACCACTCCTATGCTACCTGTCCAGTTAAATACTCCAGCAACCAAATAAAACGAGTCCATGGTAAGACAAGAAGACACCAGTGCAGTCCCTAGCAACAAGACCTCCTACAGTACAGAATGAAGATGGGGATGTGACTAAAGGCAGCAGTAAATTCACAGGTTACAACACTAGTGTCTGGACTCAGGGCCTCGGCTTGTTCACAAACAGAAACGCTATATTTCTCTAAAGGTGCTGAAACAAAGACAATATAGGGATCATGGTTTAACTTACTGTGATTTGATCATGGTTTAACTTATTGTGATTTGATCATGGTTTAACTTATTGTGATTTGATCATGGTTTAACTTATTGTGATTTGATCATCGGTTTAACTTATTGTGATTTGATCATGGTTTAACTTATTGTGATTTGATCATCGGTTTAACTTATGGTTTGAGTGACTAGCTTAGCAAGAAAGGTTTCCTGTATACAGGTAGGTAACAGACACTGTTTCAACAAAGTCTAATGACTGTTGATAAGTCAACTGTACTTAATCTTATAAAACATTTCTTTAAAATATCATGGGACAGTTGGAGATAGAACCAGCTTGAGTGACACGTACTGGTAGAAAGGTTCTCTTCAAAGTCTCGATATCACTTACCATGTATATTAATGCTTGCTCTCTCCCATTCTCATGCCATGCATCTGTTGTCTCACACCTTCTACCTGATGGTTCAAGACAAAAGTTTACGATCTTTAATTTTAAAATGCAGGTACAAATTGGAGTTAATTTTTAATTAAGTTACAGACTGTGTTCAGTTTTAAATTTAAATAAGAAATTAGAAGTCTTTAAAAAATAGCTTTAGATGAAAATTTTCATTTTAATTTTTGTAGTTTTGTTTTACGATGATAGACAAAAGCTTGAGAAATTTTCTTTGAATATGCTTATTTATCAAATAAGTCAATTATTTATTAAGATAGCTAAAATATATAAATTGTAAATATTAAGATACTATTTACAATTATACAATATAAAGTTAAGCTGTGAAAAAAAAANNNNAAAAAAAAAAGGGGGGGGGGGGGAATTTGAGTAGGCCCATTACACAGGACTGACAAGTTCTCAATGATATATTTTTATATTTCTTATGAGTAGTATCTCAGTTAAATATGCTTAGACATTATTATCTTAAACCAACATTTTTTACTGTTCTTGCCAATAACACTATCAGTACAGTTTAAATTAAATACAGTCGAAACCGCTTAAGTCGACGGCGTCGGGGAATGAAAAATGGCATCGACATAACCGATGATCGAGTTAAAGCGAAAACCAATATGGCGGCAAAATATTAACATGCGCTTGAAATTTCTATATGTACGTGTTGTGCGTTAATTAGTGATGGGACGATTAATCAGAATCGTATCGGAATATCGGGACCCTATTTCTTCACGCTTTCTTAAGGTTGTTAAGACCGTTCGTTTTTAAAGACCGTTTAAGTTTAAATATAACGCCGTTTTGCGGTGATTCCCAGATTGAGCGATACTGTGGCTTCGAAGCGACTTGCTTGATTTTCCTTACAAGCTACACAAATAAGTAACCTACACATCCCCTCATTGTCCCCGAACCATTCTCTTCTGGACTCGGAATGGTCTATCGTGACCTATATATGACTCATGACAAAGCGAACTCTTCTCTATATAAACGTACACAAATAAATTAGGTACTCCTTTTGAACCTTCAACTTTGACATATTTTAATTAATTCTAACCAATAGTTAAATGGCTTTTGCACACGGCAAATTCTTATGAATGAAACAATGAGAACAAAGCAGTAGTACAGTACATGTAATGGTCAAAATGAGGTTGAAGGATGAATGGTTGCCAATGACAACAAGTTTACACACGGTACATTTTATTATTCCATACGATCCCCTCAGCTTACAATTCCTTCGGTAACTTGATGCTAATAGGACTAACCAACATTAATGGTGTGGGAGATTGAGAGTGGGGGTGGGTAAACTGTCTGTAGTCTGTTATATTATATATTTAAAAATCTGGGGAGCCTATGATTTTGGTATCGTCCCATCACTAGCGTTAATAAATGATAATGTTCATGCACGTGTTTTTAGAGTTTTTTTTAAACACAACAGCATTGCCGTTATTTGTTTGATGAAGCTATCGGCATGCTATAAAATTGTACATACATGTTTGCTAACAACAAAAGGTATATGTGCACCAACTGACAGCAGAAATTTACAAATTTAAAATAAAAACCAACGTCGATTATCGATAAAAACTTTTATTATTCTCCAACACATCTCTGAAACTGGCGATTTAAGTTAGCAACACAGGCAAGTGGGCTATGATGACGACGTCACCAGCACACATCCCAAGCTGATCGCATTGCCATAGTACCAGAAGCAACACAGTGCTGAGATCAAAACGCAAGGGGGCTGTGACGTCACCAGCAGACCGTGGTGAAACATTTTCAAAAGCTGGCGATTGGTCATGGGGATCGAGATAACCGATGTTAAGTGGCAAATTTGACCTTTTTTGTGCTCGTGTTATGAGGTTTCGGCGACTTAAAAAAATCGAATTAAACGACGAGAAAATACTAAGACAAAGAGAGAATTTGGCGGTTCCAATAAAAACCGTCGACTTAATGGGGTGGTCGAGCTAAGCGAGCTCGAGGTAAGTGGGTTCCACTGTATATCTAATTTATCATTCAATGCTAGGAAAAACTTTAAGTCTCTGTGCTTACCCTAGAATCTCCATTGTGGTTAGGATGATTGTCATCTGAAAAGTTGAAGTAAATGGAAAGTTCAATTAGTCAAAAACATAAACAAGTCTAAGTGTTAAACGGCACTTTAAACAAACATACATAATTAACTTGTTTACATTTTTGGAGTAAAAAGCTTCCCTTAAAAGAAAAAAAAAGATAACATATTGGGCTGTTGTGACACAACCACCAACAGCTTGGCAATATTCAGTTTCTAAGGTGATTAACATTAAATTTTTTCTGATTAAGTTTCAAGTGTCAAGTTTTCTTACCGGCAAATGCAATATCAACAGTCTGCAGTCGGGATGGGTTGGGCTTGTTGGACATCTCCTGAGCCTTGGCTATGACCGCCTGGGCTTGCACAGCATCAGCCTCAAGACTCTTCATCCTGTTGGCAGTGAAAGTTTTCATAGATAATGTGTGGAGCTTAGAATGATAACTTAAACACCTTGACAGTTGTATGAAAGTTAACATGTATCATTTCACAAAATGTGACACTTCAGTCTATTGAATTACACCTATTCATTATTATACAGTTTTGTTAATCAACTTGTAAAATTATGAAAATAATAATAGTAATAATAAATTGATAATTTATATAGCGCTGCATCCCACCCAGTATGGAGCCGGGCTCACAGCACTTTACATGGAGATAATAACATACTTATAATGTGAAAATGTAATATTTTTACATCTGAAACATCTTGCTCAAATTCATTTATAGCATTCAAAATTTACGTTCTCATTATTAAAGTTGTTTTGGGTTTTTTTCCATAGATTTCAGAATAACAGAAAAAATAAAATTGCATGAGTATGGAGTGAACGACTACATGAAAAAGTATCATATGTATATTTTTTAAAAATTCTGCACACACCCAATTATTTAAGGCAACTTTTTATGGATGTTTTGAGACACACAACTTCACTTCTACAAAAGCATGCACCAAATGTTAAAATATTCAAAGGGGCACAAACTAGCATAGTTTATTAATGAATGTCACACTAAAAAAAATTATCAGTAATCTCCCCATGCAAGCAAACAGTATTTCGTAGTTTTTTAAATTTTCAATTGTCAGTTAAGACTAAAATTTATTAGTATAAATGACAGGTGACTGGGGAATTAGAGTGTGTACTGAGGCCAAGGTTGTGAGTGTGTGTGTGGTGAGTGTGTGTGGGGGAGGTGAGTGTGAGTATGGGTAGGGGGGCACTGAAGTATTATTGGGTCATCAGATCAAAGAATTATTAAAATTTAAAGGAGTGAAATATTGGAACAGACTTAATATCACTTTGGCAACTTGTTTATTAATCTTCTTCCTATAAATAATTATTAAAATATACTTGTCTTTGGTGAGAAAAAAAGGACAAGAGATGAAGTCAAGAAGGCAAAGTAGAAATATTCATAATACAAATAGCAGCAGCGCATTTTTTGGTAAGATAACAAGACCAATCCAGAAGCATTTATTATAATACCGAAAAGCTTAAAATTTATTTCAATAAAGGTAACTATACATTTATAAAGCAGGCATTTTATTCTTATTGTTAAGGTATGGTGTGGGTGTTTAACAAATTTGAATTTTTTTTGGATTATTTACTTAATATTTTAATTAAAAAATAAAAAGGTGTGGGTGACAATAAAATAATGAAAGAAATGGCCATTACTCAAGCATATTTGGAGTTATTTAACTCATTCACAAATTTTAAACCTTTTTATAAAAAATGTATTTTTAAAAATTAAAAAATTGATTAAAATGCAAGCCAAAAACTACAATTGACAAGTTAATCAATGAGTATCCCAAGCTAAATGTCAAAACAGATAGCAAACACATACATATGCCATCGACAATCAGTGCTGCAAGTTGAGATCGGTCTAGTGATAAAACCTGATGCCATGCAGTGTGAAGTTATTGACTTGTCATTCATATGTTCCCAAATCTCTAACAGAATTTACCTATTGAATTTATCTACTCATATATCCAAGAGATACTATAAAAATTGCCAAACTTATTTACTGCCAGTACCTTTATGTACAAAGATAATCTATAAATACTGCCCTTTATTTATTAGCTAGTATTTCATTGTATTTAATATTATAGGACAGAATTATATCAAGATTACAACATCATTTATTGCTAGTATTAAGCTTTAGATACAAATCCAATGTCTGTCCTTGACCACGAGATCTTTTAAGTACTGCCCTCATCCAACATAACCTATATTTTGAACCAAACTAAGACTGATGCTGTAACTGCTACTGCTGAAGCTATAGCAACTACTCTGTGTTTGATCTGATACATAATATTTTGTTTTGTTGACAACTCCCAAAATCCAATCCATTTCCTCTATGTCTTTAAGTTTGACACTACAGAAGCATGTTTTATATGTGTGTAGCAGTTATATCACTACTGTAAAGGTAATGTAAATTATAAACAAAAATGAAATCAGTGTTTGCCATGCTCTTCTTGTACCTAATTATGGATAATTCCTGCATAATATTTAAAACAATTGTTATTGATCACGCTATCTCAAAGTATATTTAACTTTAACTTTGATATTTAATCATGCAATGATATTTACTCAATGTGCTAATCAAAAAAGTTTGATGGTAATTTTTTTATTACATGATATGTTGAATACCATCTTAACATACAGCACAACAAAACAAAATTGGAAACTAATTTTTTGACTTTACTATACATATACAGTACATACCATTTGAAATGGAAAGTATTGCTTTAAAGCTATATGATTTTCATGTTATTTATAACTGTTTTCAGAATAACTGTGACCACAAAAAATTATAATTGAGAGTATTTATTTAAAATTTGTTTGTTGTGCACTTATTTAGAAATATTTACTTTTTTAGAATTCATCTTTAAAAAAAAATATAATAAAAAAAAAAATATATATATTAAAAATGCATATTATAATTTTATTAAAATTTGATTGTAGACACAAGTAAGAGCAAGGCTAGACAACTGGAGTTTTCTCCCCTCATTTTGGTCTACAAGAATCTGTTTAGGGGATTGGGAGGATAACTACTAGAGTAAAGATGGCTATCAAACCTAGCCCTCCTCCAAGATGCTCGTTTCTCAGCCTCCAACTCTCTAGAATTTAAACTGTTGGATGATGTTTGTGGAGCTCCACCCCTGAGATATTGATGGAACATTCAACAAGCAATTTTAATGATTTCTGCTATCAGAATAGAAAACTATGCACTGAACTTATATAAGGAACTGATTAGGTCTGGTTAATCTCAATGGACATTCAGTAAGTCATGTGATCATTGATTAAAATTTCAGAAATATTAAGAGATAAATGAATAAAAAGTCTTTAGGTGATTGTAGTGATTATTGCTTTCAGACTAAACATTTAGCAAGCGAATGTGATGACTGATACAGAATCAAATACATTCAACAATTTTAACTACTAGAGTCGGGTTAAAAGACTTATGTCCTTACAAAATTCCAGGCATTCAACGTGAGGGTGAGGAAGTTTTGGATATTAAAACAAAGTCAGTATGGAACAGATAGCAGACCATTCATTGTATATTTATTTGAAATATTTGTTTACATATTTATACATTTGAAATAGTCTCTTTAACAAGCACTCTACTTTTACAAAAGTCACAAATTATTACTGTGTAATGAATATTAAAAATGATAAAAACAATGAAAAGTGTGTCTTAACAGCTGATATAAAAGAAACAAAAGTCTGCCTATTGGGTACACATCACAACAACAACATAAATGGGCTTTGACATGTAAAACTACACCTTACTGATCAAAAACAACTGATAAATTTTTTCATACACAAGGGTAATTCATTTGGGCTTGTTTACTCTCATGCACATAAGCATGCAAAAAATGAGCTTGAATTTGAGGTCATAGGATTGCATGCCAAGTCATGGTGAAATCCTTGCTGATTGTGAACAAAAGACAATATTTTGGTGAAATAAAGTTGATGATGGGGAAAACATACAAGATTTTACCTCTTGGAGTCAAGACTGTTGGTAATGAAAGTAGGGATGAAGTGAGTGTTTGAAAATATTATTCATATCGAGTTTAACGATGAAATGGGAGGTAACCCACTTAGGAAATCTGCAGTGCAATGTTAAATTTATAATGAATTTACAAAAAACAAATTCTTTTCATCAACCTTATTTTATGTAGATCTTAAGTCAACCAGCATAAGTATTCTGGTCTACAAATACAAGAATGCACCATTCAAATTTAATGAATACATCGTTATCCAGTGTACATCAGAACAACCTACCTTGAAAGCACCTGATCCAAGTCGTGATCTGGAGTGATGTCCCCTGTCCCGCCTGCAACATAAGACAAGATTTCAGCCTGTGACATCCCACCCACTTTCCTGGCTGGTAGTACCAACAAAGTGGCCCAGGTGTTTATGTTAGATTCCAACATCAGGCATTCATGTTAGTTTGCATTATTGACAAAGCGGATTTATTGTCAGCAGTGTGCACAGATGGTGGTGATTTATCAAATGGGTTAGTAAAAGAGTCATGCACATTATCCCCAAGCCAAACGTTTGTGACATGTTAATGGTGAAAGTCCAAGTCCAGGACCAAAAAAGTATAGGTAGAAACATGTTGCCAAGTTGGGTGCAGTTGTTGACAGTGACGAGATCAGCCGTAAGCCAGTTGTAATCATTGATTGGCATCAGCATGGTTAGAGGCACAAGTTGTTTAGGAACCAGTGAGAGGACAGGGTGCCAAGAGGAACAAGGAGAAAAACAAAGACATATATTAGTACATAGTTTAGGAGTAGCAGTAATAAATGTGTCTAAAACTAATTTTTTAAAAACTGTTAGGTTTAAGCATTAGTTTTACAATTCTGGTTTGAGATCTTTAACATTAATAAATAGAGAATGGAAGAAAATTTAGAAATGCGAAAAATGTTTGCCAATTTAAGAGAAAAGTAATTGTGGTAATAGTTTTTGCTTATTTTAATAGTTCTGGAGACTTTTGTAAGATTAATTGAGTTTTAAGTGGCTCTATTGTTTGTACTGACAATAAAAAAAATTTAATATATGTTTATATATAACACACAACAGTTAAAAAGATATGTGTCAAGTAACAATCTAAGTCTATGTGAGGAGACTTGGGAAACTATTTTAAAAGACAACATCAACACAATTGTTTACACTTATGAATGGATCTATGTTCTTGAAGTAATCAGAAAACACACATAAATTAAATGGAGTTGAATAATATTTTAGATCTATTTAATTAAATGGAGTTGAATAATATTTTAGATCTATTTTTATTGACATATGCCTTTCATTTTTTAATGAAAAGATTCAGCGTTAACTGAGTCTGGAGTCCACTTAGCATCAAAGATAAATGAAAACTCATGTCAAGTGTAACAAATGAGTTAACAATAACAGCCATGCTCAACACAACACAATGGACACTGGCACAGCACTTTATTGAGACAAAATGAATGGGTTTAAAAGATCAAATAAACTAAGGCCATGCAGATCATGACTAAAAACTAAATGAAACTTGAAGTGAAAGTAATACATTGCTGGAATCTTGAAATATTTTTTTTTTTTTTTTAAAATTAGTTTTGGGATAGTAGAAAAGAAGGTGATAAGTCCAACCCTGGTAATTACGGACCTGTATCACTTACTAGTATCACATGTAAATTACTGGAACACATAATATATAGCAGAATAGTTAACCACCTTGACAAATATAATGCCCTATGCCCACACCAACATGGCTTTAGAAAGAACAGATCATGTGAAACACAATTGATAGGCCTAATAGATGATCTATCAAAAGGCTTAGATAATAATGATCAAATAGATACAATATTACTAGACTTCTCAAAAGCATTCGACAAAGTTCACCACCTTAGTTTACTCAAAAAACTTAAATACTTTGGAATCTCAGGTCCCTTACATCACTGGATCCAAGATTTCCTATTGGGTAGGGAGCAAACTGTAATAATTAATGGATCTAAATCTACACCAATAAAGGTTAACTCAGGAGTTCCACAAGGAACTGTCCTAGGTCCCTTACTATTTTTAATTTATATAAATGACTTACCCAACAATATCTCAACAGGAACTAAAGTTAGGTTATTTGCTGATGATTGTATAATCTATAGAACAATCAAGTCAGAACAAGATAGCAAAATTTTACAAAAAGACTTAGATGAATTAATAAAATGGGAAACTAACTGGAGTATGTCCTTCCACCCAGAAAAATGTCAACTGCTAAGAGTAACAAAGAAAAAGAAACAAATAAATTCAAAATATTTCATTCATGGAAAAGAACTAACCCAAACTAAAGATGCGAAATACTTAGGAGTCATAATAAATGAGAAACTATCTTGGAATCCCCATGTCAATGAAGTTATTAAAAAATCAAACAAAACCTTAGGCTTTATAAAAAGAAACTTTTACAAATGTAACAAAGATATAAAACTAAAATGCTACCTCACCCTGGTGAGACCTATACTAGAATATGCATCTTCTGTATGGGACCCATCCACCAAAGAAAATATTGATAAGTTAGAACAAATCCAAAAAAGAGCTGCCAGATTCATTACTGGAGAATATTCAAAACTGACAAGAGTAAAAACCGTTAGTTAAATCATTAAACCTTGAAACACTAGAGGATAGAAGAACCAAGAGTAAATTAGTAATTATACATAAGGCAATTAATTCTAATTTAGAAATACAACACAAAGATAACCTAATACAACCCTCAAATAGACATAAAGTTAAAAACACCTTTCTTATTCCATATGCAAGAACAAACACAAGTTTTCTTTCTTTCCGTCCGGTATTCGGGCGTGGAATGGGTTGCCTGAAGAAACCAGGAAAGCCACCACTTTATCATCTTTTAAAACTCTAGTAAGAATACAGGACTAAACACAAACCATAGAAATACGTAGGACGCAATAATCTTCTGTACAGAAGGAGCGTCTGTAACATATAAGATAAGATAAGATAAATAGAGAAATCTGGATATTTCTAATCCTTGTTGTACTATGCATGGAGGAATTGGTACGTAGCACTAAATTTTGAAAATTTATCTTGTGCTTATTCCAAATTGAATGAAAATATTCATTTTTTTTTAAAAATATACCGATAGCGCTTCTCATAAAGAATTCATATTTTTCCAATTTTCTTTTCACTAAAAATTTTAAACAATCATTGATGTTACTACAGCACAGAAAAAATGAAACTCACTAATTGCTTAGTCATGCCTAATGGGGAGGGGAGTACAGAGATTCCAATAAACTGGTTGAACTAACACTTAAATAAGAAAAGGAAATTTTCATATAGAAGATTTGTCATTCAATAAAAGAAGAAGAAAAAATTACTAGAGGAAAAAATAAATCTAACAACATTGTATGTTTTTCTGTTATGTTTTTTACAACAGATTGACACATTGAAAACACAATAGGATGGTTAAATGAACCTTCTTCCTGGCGGAGCATGGCCACCTCATGTTCAGACAAATAACTGAACTGTTTGGCTAAGAAATGGAAACAAAAGAATGTGGTCGAGTAACTTTGGTTATTGTTAAAATGAGTTCATGCCGGGGTTAGGATTAAATTGGGTTTATTTCAAATTTGAGTTAGTGTTAGTGTCTAGAGCCAAATAAACTTTGTTTAGTCTTGAATTGAGATCATTAGAAAAAATCAACTTTCAATAGATTGTTACTTAAAGGCTGTTAGAAAAATTAAAAATCTTCCACCACCAAATAGGGCTATTATAAATCTTAAATTCCTCTACAAAATATTCATGCAATTGAAAGTATATCAGTAAACAAGGATTTAATAGTACACAAATCATGACTACATGGTAAGGAAGGCAGATTCAACTTGTTTTGATTATTTGTTTTTTCAATAGTATGTTATTCTATGTTGTCAATTATTTTATTATTTAGCATTTTCTTAAACCAATACAACATTTATCAGAATAAAATGTCATTTAGCTACAAAATGACACAGTGTGTACCACTAGCCAAATATCCAGTCATTACTCCATATGGCATTATCTACATACAATGTTATTTAAATACAAGAATTTATGTCATCTCCCATTATCAACATCAGGTGTTTCTTAAGTACAAGATATAATGTGATTTCCATTATCAACATTCAATCTGTATTAATTAAATCTTAATGTCCTAAAGTACGGTAATACGCGCCTTGCTTCTAATCTTCAAGCGCAGTAAAGCGCGCCTGGACAGCGCTCTCTTAGTAATGAAATCACACAAGTAAAAACTCTTCCTAGTATGAGAGAAAAGTTAGCATATTTCCGAAAACGTTGATGTTTACTTTCCGCTGGTGCTTTTGCTCGTTTTGAGGTAGTTTATACGGTATTTTTTAACATGTGATTTTGCGAACATTTTTGGCCAAAAAATAACAATAAACTAAAGGTAAAAATAGTACTAAACTCAAGATCGTCTTTTGTATATGCAAAATAAGCATTCTGTAAGCTAATTCTAAAAATAAAGTCAATAGGGCAACAAATACATTTTCAGCATTTTATTTAAAACTCATAACCCAATGCATTGCAATATAAAATTGAAATCCTTATGTGACTGAGGGGTAAGTTTTTAAAAAACCATATAGGACATTAAGAGTTAAAAGAAAAAATTTGATCTCCAATTTTCTACATCAAATGTTTCTTTTGTACATGATATAAAGTAATCTCCCATTATCTACATCCAATGTTCATTAAGTACAAGAAATGCATGTAATGTGATTTCCTGTTATCTATTTCAAATGTTCATTAAGTACCAGAAATAATGTCATCTCCCTACCTGGCAACCGTGTGACTGGAGCTTCTTTGATTTCCTTCTCAAAATATTTCTGTTTCTCACGGAAGCTCATCTTTTCAATCTCAGCATTGGTAGCAGCCTAAATTGACAAATGAAATGAAATAATGATACATAAAGAGTAAATCAAACTGGTCTTACACAGATATTTTAAAGACAGGAAATACATGAACAAATTTTTAATCAACTTTGTGTGGAACATTTCTTTTTTAAAACTCAATTCAAAATAAAAAACATTAAAGCTCATATGAATGAGACATAAAAAATTATATTTGATAATAATTAAATAGTGAAAATTGTATTTTTAAAAATATAGGAGTAAAAACTTTAAAAAGAAGAGAGAAATAAACTAAACAGGAGCTGGTTACCAAGACAACAGTGTTTATAATCAAATAGAAGACAAGAGCCATGTAGCTACTAAAGGGGAAGTCATTGAAAAACTCAATTTTCTGTGTTGAGTGCTCACAAGGACCATCACTACATCACTTCTAACCACACTGTTGCCCTTAGGGGGAAATAACCACTTTTTTAAAACCATTCATATGGAAAAGAAAGGGGGGGGGATAGAAATACATGGTGAAAATGAGATAACTACATTTTTTTTTTAAATAGCATTGGTGATAGTGAAACAGTTTTTCATTATTCACACCATGTTAGCTAATTATCTGTTGAAATCAGTATGGATCAAAAATCTATATGAAAATCTAGTATAAATCACAAAATGTGGATTGGACTCTCAATGAGCCAATTGCATAATTGTATGATACATTAATCAATTCCCCCTCCCCACACCACCCACTCCACTAAAATTACATATGTATGAGTATCATAAAATTTATAGTGACATGAGGTGATACTATTTACATATTAATTTAATTTGTTATCTTAGATATACAGACGCTCCTGCTATGCAGAAGATAATTGCGTCCACAGACCATGAGAGATGATCTGTTGGCAAGTGATGCAGCGGTCACAGGCCACAGCTGTAAGGGTTCCACGCATTACCCAGCCGCCTAACTATTGTCTAGTTAGGTACCCATTCAGAGCTGGGTTACTCTGGGACTCCTCAGGCGCCGGGAACAAATCCTTGCCTTCGCGTGGATTCGAACTCATGACGATGGATACGCCAGTCAAACGCGCTACCACTCCACCACCACGTCCCATACAGATATGTGTTACAAATAGTACTCTTTGTCTATAGCTCACAACAGGTGTGTATGAGCCATTAAACCAAGCAATTAAATATATATCTTTGTGATTTTAACCCTCCATAAATTCTGTATGCATCAGTTTTAAATATTATTCAATTTGCTAATAATGTAACATTAATTTGCCAACATAAGGGTTTTTAAATTAAACTTTAACAAATGCCAAACATATCTGTTATCAGTTGGTTATATAAACATTTAATTCAAACACGTTGTGAGCAATATCAGTTTTTAAATTAAATATTAACAAATGCCACAAATATTTATCATATGTTGGTTGTACTTCAACCTACCGCCCAGCCCCCAAATCATGTCATTAGAACACTGCATCACTCATCTTTCCTTAAAATATCTAAGTGTTGTTTTTTTCTTATCACAAGCCATTATCAAGACCTTGACAAGTCTGCCACAAGTGGCCCAACATAAACAGAGAGAAAGAGAAAAAAATAAGATCAAGCACATTGCAACACAACAGACTCACCATGTTCAGAGAATGTTCTACAAGTGAATAAAACCACCTTCTCAGCAGATATTTCAGGAGGAAATAATTCACTATAAATTGTCCAGCAATTTTCATCCAATCAATAAGAGTAAATATCACTGGCAGACTCTCTCATAGGCTCAACCCCACAAGGAGATGTTTCTGCAGAGTTTGTGACTCAACAAGCCACTAGCAGGATGGAAAAAGGGGAGGGGGGTTGTGATGTAGCTGCCTCCCTCCACACACTCATGCCCTCCTCCCCTCCCCCACCAAGGCCTGGGACAAACACAGATCAATGATTCCAGTATTCCTCCAAGATCAGCCCCAGCCCACCCCAGTCCCCCAGCAACATGACAAAGAAATTGTGCTCTCCTCCAGATAACCACTGGCTGCTAATGTTAAAACAGTCCATGCTTCATTAGTCCCTGAGACCATCTCTTGTTGCTCTGATAGTTTTGTAGCCTCATGTTAGACTGGGGGTCAACTTTCATCATAGAGATTTGGACAAGTTAGAGTATTGTAAGGTTTGCCCTGAGGGGAGGTGTTAACAAATCAGAGATGGATCCAGCAGATGGGGGAAGTTGAAAAGGCTCAGCTACATTTTTTATATATTTAAATTTGCATTTTTTTTAAAATTCAAATAAAATTGATTTTAATTTTTTTTAAATAATTTTGTACCTTAATTGGCGGGGCTGTTATTATTATTTTTTTTAGCTAGATAGGTTACAGGATATTCAATAGTAGTGAGTAGTAACCATTCAATGATTATAAAATAAATGCTGCTATCATATAGCAAATATCAATACACCCTTACTGAATAAAGTCATCTCTTTTTACAGATACACGATTTCTTTAGTTAATGGGCTTTTCTTCACTTGTCAATGATAGTCTTCAAACAATCTGGTGTCAATTTTAGTCTTGGTCAGAAAAATAGGTAGCTGGATGATTAAACTTAAGCATTGGGGGAGGGGGTATTCAAGTATTATAAATAAATAATACATTTATTACACTTTGAGTCTGCTAATCAGAAAAGCCCTCTTTTCCTCCCTCCACAAACCAAAAACACAAGTTTTTTTCCACTATATTCCTAAAGTTGCAACCCTCTCATCCCATGAAAATAGTCAGGTATCAATTACTGACATGAAAATGGATCACATCACAGGACTAGAGTTTGTTGGCCCTATCACAACAACACATTTCAATAAAATTTCCAACATTTTTATCTCAGGAGCTGGAACTGTTTACCCCCACCTCCCCTCCCACCCTATCAGAGTCCCAGAGACAAACATCACTGGCCTAAAGAGCAAGCAAGAGTTGGGGTAGGCAGGACATTACATTATTGAAAACTGTCCAGTACAAACAATCAGATCTGGAACCAAGGGCGGATACATGACAAGATGTAACATGAGAAAATAGTCCCACTAGGTTAATAAGCCATAGCACATCCTTAATGACCTTTTGTGCAATATTTTCTAGAATCTAGATGAATATCAACACAGTTGTTAACTTGTTTTATTAATATGGTATTACAGTCAGTGTCCAATAATTTCCTTAAACGTGATCAAGTAAGCAAACTAGGATCATGGAAACAACAGAGCCTATACTATTCACTGTATAAGAAATAGCTTTTCAAACTTTAAATACCATTATATTTGTGACAGTGAACACTTTTTTATAGTTCATAACCTGACCTGCCACCTATCACTTCCCCAAACAATTATTAATAATCCTTTGTCTTTTTAAAAATCTGTTGTTTTTTGTGCTCTCCTTTAGATTTTTAAAAACAATCTGAAAAGTAGGATTGCCACAGAATGTATGCATTGTCATGGATAAAGTTATATCCATTTGGGCGGACTGAGAATTTAGCTGTAAATTACATTTTAAAAGTCTAGAGGTGTCCAAAGTGACACTATCATTATGAAGAAAAAAAGTACTGCAAAGGACCTCACCCCTTTCTAAAACCTAACACTTTCTTCGCTGCTGGGTGTGCGGGAATGAGGGCAATGGGGTGATACCCAGAGGGACAAGGATAACCAAATTTTCCAAAAAACTATCTAGATATCATTTGGTATTTAGCCAGGAGCATATATACACTAGACAGAGATGTATGATGGCATGGCAGGAAGATGAATTGACCCTTCTATTGGACCCTTGGGGAATGGCCTTGAACCCTGGGTCAAATGTTTCTGTAACTCAATTTGCTGTCCAGAAAGAGTGCAGCTAAAATGAATCGTTGCTATCACTAGAATAACTGTATGTCTACAGGCATTTGATCATATAGACTAGGAGTAGGACTACTGTTCAAATAGCCTAGGAGTAGAAAATGGATAAGGACTGTCCAAATAGATTAGAATTAGGACTACTACCTCAATAGACCAGAGTAAAACTCTGTCCCAATAAACCAGGAGTAGGAATACTATCCCAATAGACTTGTATTAGGACTACTGTCCTAATATATTAGGAGTAGGAATACCACCCAAATATCCTAGTAGTAGGACTACTGTCCAAATTGACTAGGATTAGGACTACTGCCTCAATAGACTAAAGTAGAACTATACCTTAATAGACCAGGAGGATTACTTTCTCAATTGGGACAGTAGACTTACTCCTAGAATAGAACAATAGTACTGCTCCTAATCTATTGGGACTATAGTTCTGCTCTTAGTCTATTGGGACAGTAATCCTACTCCTGGTCTATTGGGACATAGTCCTACTCTAGTCTATTGAGGCAGTTGTTCTAATCCTATTCCCAATCCTTACAGTAGTCCCACAAGAATTAGGACTAAAGCAAGCCCATGATATTCCTTGCAAGAAACTGCCAACATCAGTCCAAGCCAAACCTCTCAATATTTCATGACTCACTGAGACCACAGGGTATGCAATGACCACTGGTCAGTCATAAAAGCTGATTAAATCTAATAACTGGGTGTACAATAACCAGATGACTCATGGCTGTGGTAAGAGGTCAATCCATCAAAAGGTCAAAAGTTGCAATGGGCAGTTAGCCCTGTTGACTTGGGTACCATCAGTCACTAAGTGATTAGAGCCATGTCACAGAGACAATCTTTCCCCCCAAAAATCAATAAAACATTCTCACTTCCAACATGGGACATACAACAAGCAGCTGATTTCAATTAACATATTTTTATGACTAATTACGTGGTTTTCACCCACACTGCACACATTTTATTTGGCTTGCAATATTTTGAAGAGTAAAACTTTCTAATGGAGTTTTTCAAAAATGTTATTTCTTACTGATCAAGTTCTGATTTAACTGTCAACAGAACTATCATTTAAAAAGAAGATATGGAAACGAAACTGACTATTTCAAGGACTTAGTTACCTACTCACGTAAAATGTGTACTTGGAAAATCAAATTTACCGATCTACATGACTCTGTCATTGTTGGAAAGTTAACCATATTTACAATTTCAAAAAGCATCATAAAATTCTGACTAGCAATAATGGATTGAAAATAGCATGTGCCAAACTCTAACACACAGCTGCCCAACTCACTAAAAATCATTTCAAAACATTTCTGTGACTGCAATTGCATGTGGCAAAACAATGTACCCCCACATCAATATTGTATGTAGCCAAACAAAGGTATCAGGACATCAACATTGTATGTGGCCAAACAAAGGTATCAGGACATCAACATTGTATGTGGCAAAACAATGCTATCCCCACATCAATATTGTATGTGGCCAAACAAAGGTATCAGGACATCAACATTGTATGTGGCCAAACAAAGGTCTCAGGACATCAAGCTTATATGTGGCCAAACTAAATTATCACCACAGAGATATTGTATGTGGCCAAACAAAGTTATCAGAACATCAACATTGTATGTGGCCAAACAAAGGTATCATGACATCAATATTGTATAAGGCCAAACAAAGTTATCAGGACACCAAAATCGACTGTAAACCATTCTGGCCTTTGGTTGAGACCAGTGGCACTGACCATGACCTTTCCCTGTATACACATAATCTCCAGCCCTGTTCTAGTGAGTCATATTCCCTAATGTCCATCAACCAGGTCTCTACACTGTATTGATTTTGACCAGTGTAGTCCTTGTGTCATGTTGTTAATAGAAATAACCCCATTAACAAATACTACACAAATTATTTTCCATTTCACCTTCAACATATTATCTAAATAATTTTTTTAGTTTTGGATGTTAGAAGTTAAGATTTCTTAGTTGCACAGTTCTTGCAATAAGTTCTGCAGAAATATATATATATATATAATTCTTGTAAGGAAATCAGAATTATTCAACGATGTAGAAAGCAACTACATATACCAAAATGTTAAGATGAAACTGCTTATTTACTTTAAAGGGTCTTATAAAAAGAGAATGCATGGGTGGAAAAAAAAACCTGAAATTTATTATTAAAAAAGTAGGACTGCGGAAATAACCGATTAATTTCTCGATTAATCTGTAAATTATTTATCGATTAAAATTATTTTAATCAATAAAATAGTGATTAAAAATAGAAGAATGTTTTGTTTTTTTTTAAATTAGATTTATTAATAAATAATTAATAATAGTTTTTATTTTATTATTTTTTTACGGACCAACTTCTCCGTTAAGGAAATTCAGAAAGAGTATACTTTAATATAACCTGTTTTATAAGGACAAAGATATAAAAAAAAAACATTGTTTTTAACTATTTAAAAATAACAAAATTTAAATTCATTGACATTATATTGAACTACCTATTTTTTAATATATCCCCTAACAATAATACGTGTTTTAAATTTAATTAAATTAAATACTTACGTTATGGGCATTTTAAAAAATGCAATAAAAGGGCACAAAATATGAAGCTGTATTACTTTTATATTTATAAAATTAATTTGAAATTTTCATTCAAGTGCCTCAACTTTAATACGTTATTTAACTTGGTTTCAGTGGTAACTGTTTTAAAAATAACTTAATGAAAATACCAATTGCCTGTTTTTATTACTTCCCTTGAAATTTTCAGTTTAATGACGTCATACATCTTTATTTTTAGCTTACAAAATTATCGATTAATTAATCGGTAATTTTTCAAAAGTTAACGATTAAATTTAATTTAATCGATAACAGCCCTAAAAAAAAGTATTTCATCTAAGTTAAATAGAAAGACAAATCTATAGTAGTGTGGAACTGTGTGGAACTGTTGAGTAATGTCCACTTAAAAGATTGCCTTGCTTCAATCCTTCCTTGGGTAATATCATTTCTTAATTAAAAAATCCAATAAAAAAAACTATAAATCCTTTATTTACGAGACATAACTAAAAGTATGTTCATTATAATCATCACACGACAATTCAAAAATCCACAATTGTAGTTATGTCTCATGTATAAATGATTTATAGTAATAAAAAAAAAAATGTTACAGTCTGCCTGCTAAATGGCTTATAAAACATTACTAATTTAATGCCACCACCTGACAGATTAGCATAAACATTTACAGATCGGGAATATATTTTTTTTTAAATGTCGGCAATATAATGCAAACTGCACCGATTTAAAAGGGTTCTAATTCTATATAAAACTTGCTTTGGAAAAAAGCCAAAGTAATTTGTTGAAAAGGTTTAGGTAATAGGATTCTTGTCACTAGCAATAGTCACTGGCATATTTTCCTAACTCTCAACAACTACATTTTGTTTCTAAATCTAAACTAATCTCTACTATAATGCTGTAAAACATTTTTAATACTCTTAAGAGGGGTTCAAATGTACAAAATTAAGGAACCACTATTAATAATATTGCAGTTCGAAACTGACTTTAAGAATTCCGTCAAATACATAAAGTTCCCACAGAGAAATAATTACCATTTTAATTTAAACAAAAAGCAAATGTTCAACTCTAATTGATTGTTCATAGGCTATTGAAAGTCACTTGTAACAAAAGTAGTAACAAGTAAAAGTAGTAAGCTGTTCCTTTCATTCATATGACATTTATATAAATCACATTTTCTAATAGAATAATTGATTACATTGAAATATAATGAAAAGAAATCATTTATAACCTTGTCTTTCACAATTGCAGTGATAAGTACAGAGGCATTGGCAATATAGAGTCACACATTAGTCAAGAACTTTTGAGTACCTTTTTTTTATTATCTATTTTGAGACTGAGATTCAAAGTAGCAGAGTGAAATAGGGGAGCGAGATGAGGCAAAAGTAATTATGTCTAATCTGAAACAGTTCATTTCTTAGAGCTCATTTATTTATACCATTGATCATCAGCTGGTCTGGAATATAGAAATTGGGGGATGGCTCACAAGTACTTTCATATGAGCACATCATAAAGAGTTACTACACAGAGCGACATGATGTTTGACACAAACAGTGCTACACACTACAAAATGCAGTAACAAGCAAACTTAGAAATTGGATGTCCCATGTTTTAGAACAGGAAGGGACACATAACAGTCTATACTCTATACAATGTTTACACACATCAAAATGCAATGACAAGCAGATGTAAAGCTCAGACAAGGCTGTCTGTGTGTTAGTACATAGAAGGGCACATAGTGGAAATGCTTTTTTCATAATATGAAGCTAATGTAAAAATCTTTACTCAAGAGAGTCAAGTGACAAATACTTTATTGTAATTGAATTGTCTGTAAGTAAATGCTGGTAACATTCACCGAGTCAAGACACAAACCTGGAAAACGCTTTTGGTGATCTAAGCTATTTGCAATTTCATAAATAAACATTCCATGCATTTTTTAATTGATATGAAAATACATTGTATACTAATGTTGGATATTTTGAAAGATTTTATTTCATCTCGTTAAATCATTTAGCCTATGTTGTCAAGGTTTCTGAACTAATCTTAAAAAAATAAAGGCAAGTTTTATCAAATATTAAATGATATTTAATTGATACCTTAAATTTATGTTATCCATCCTTTGACAAAATTAATAATAGAATTTTAAAGGTGGTGTTGGTTTTAAAATATTCTACATTGTTTCATCAAAATACATAAACAAATTGTGTAATGAATTCAAATTTAAGCTTTATATTTAACTTTATCAAAGTACCTATAGTTATTGCCCTTGTCTTCTTTGGGAGTATGCTATATCTGTATGTAAAAATTGTCTAACCATTGCTCCCCTTGGCTACTGTTAGTTTGCTGTATACTTTACCTTAAAAATTCCTGAAGGCACACGGGCAGATTTCCTCACGTCGAAAGTCACAGCTTCCGGGGGCGAAACGGGAGAAGCAGGTGTAACTGAGGAGTTGTCCCCCCCATCCTGATGGGGTTCATGCTTGATGGGCACAGAAGGCTTGAACACGGGCTTAGGGGCAATTTTAGGTGGAGGAGCAAAGGGTGCTGGTTTAGGGGGTGGGGCAAAAGGTGCTGGTCTTGGGGCCTGCATCTCACTGGAAGGCTGTGAGTTAGCAAAGGCAGAAGGCTTTGGTGGCGTGAACGGAGCTGGACGTGGAGAGAGTGCTGGAGTGAAAGGCTTTGGGCCCGTTAAGACTGGGACAGGCTTAGGGGCTTCTACTGTAGGGCTAAAGCTAGGTGGTCGGGTAACAACAGGGGCTGATGGGCGTGGGGAGATGATGGGCTTCTTGGCATGCTGCATGCAGACAACAGCAAAAAAAAAAAGAACAAGATGCATTGTATTAAATGACGGTGTTGATTGTATACAGAATATTATGGCTTACATCAGGTGTATGACCCACAACACACAGACAACAGGTAAACTACAGTGAACAAGATGCTTTGTAGAAGACGCCAGGCACATAACACTGTGGCTTACAGACAACACAATATGACTCATGTGTGATCTACACACATAATAACCAAGTATTAATTAACTTTCATGGCACATTATTTCATTATATAATGCAAATCCTTATTTTGCCACAAGTTTATTCTCCCAGTTATTTTGTTTGGATGCCACAAAAATCAGTAGTAATTAAAAAGAAGTAAAATGTTGGCTGTGTTTAGTAAAAAAACCGACACCTATAAATCAGGAAATGATACATATCACTTAACATGAGTCAAACTTCATGAGTGTATAATGATATTGATAAGGTCTGTGATATCTCAAGCTGAAATCTATTTGAAATCCTCCAGTAGACATTAGCAACTATATGTTGTTGATTCATATGTCCCTAAAATAAGGCATGTACCAAAAACAGTCTTGAAGGCGTATGTCCATTTGTCATCGGAGCATAGCTCCAGCATGTTCCCAGAGGTTTTGATGGATTTGGATTTAAATTTAATAATTCCATTCCATTATTTTTGAGGGACATTTATCTTTGGCTACATAAAAGCATAAATATTACTTTACTATGAATATGATATTCCATTTGAATAAAAATCTGCATAATTTACAATTCTTTTGACTTCTATCGTCATGTGTTAACTGGATCAATCCACCATTGACAAATTCAAGTTCAAGAGTTTCAGTATAGCTAGTGTTGGCACATGCTGCATTTAACCCATGTGAATAGCTGGGTTATCTAAAGAGTAGTTGTAATTGTTTCTGATCTAGAGTGTTTGTTTTTTTTGCTGTGTAGTTTTGTAAAGGTTGCTTGATGTCAGTCTGTGGGCATGATGTATGACAAAGTTACACACACACACACACAAACTAGCTACTGTTGACAGTATTAACAACACAAGACTTACCAATGGGCTGTTCCCAAGCTTCTCTGGTACAGTTTGTTTGACAGGCACTTGTTTATTCATCACAGATTGAGCTGCAGACTGAGGGTGAAAATACAAGTATGTAAATCAGAATGACCTTAAACATTCCTCAGGAAGCAAAATTAACTCTTAAAGTCGCAAAGCGTCTCTTCCCCCTATCCGTAAAGCGTCGTAATGCGTCCCTAGATACCAATCTCATTAGAAATGAGATCTCGGAAAGTATAAACTCTTCAATGCTTGAAAAATGATGTATTTGACTTCTGGCAATGGTGGCCAGTGCCAGCGCTAGTGTTATCGATCGATTCATGATGTTTTTTGATAGTTTTAACGGGGTTTTTTTCGGAGATACGTTTTCGCTATACTTTATTACTAAAATAATAGTACTAAACTACAGGTAAAAATTGTTTTAAACTCAGTACGATCTTTTGGATGCGTAAAATAACCATTCTTAGCCTAAAAAATGAAGTCAGCATGACAATAATATTATAAATGGATTTTACGCAAATTTTTTTATTTCATAACCGTTGATCGTCGTACGGGAAATCCTTACGGGACTGAGGCGGAAGTTTATTGCAAACCCTTCTGCGACTTTATGAGTTAATTAGGGATACTTATAGGTGCCAAAACATGACGGGTCAAATCATCCCTGAAAAAAGAAACCATCAATAAGGCGCCGTCTTACACAAGGAATGCTACCCTTAAGCATTTCCCACCCCACAGAATCAGACAGCTGCACCCTTTAGTTAAGGGAGATAAGTACATGACAGTGTGACAGCTGGGGAGAGGATTTAACACTTTTTTGGGTGCCTTTGTTGGAGACTTTTTGTCCAGGGCCATAATGGTTGGCCCTTATTTCATCTTTCTAATGTGATGATTTTAAATGTCATATTAATGATTTGCAACAAAATAAAGCTATCTTAGGATAAGTGGCAATACATTAATTCTTCTAATATGTGCAAACTAACAGGTGATAAAATGAAATCCAAACTCAATAACTATGGATGGTCTTATTGAGAAATAGTCTGAGAAAACTAGCCATGTAGTTGATCAAGATGAATGGACATGATATGTATTAGGTAGACCATTCCCATTTATGATTTTTTTTTTCATCATGATGACATCAAAGGAATTTTTGGCATTATATAACATTATCATAAATGGGAATTGTATGTAAAAATGATGCAATAAATAGGCATCTGTTTTTAGTATTTTAAATTACGAAAAAATTAAAGGCTTTAGATAAATTTAATATTTGGTTGATTAGTTTGAAGGTATTTTGAACAATTTATTTAATTAATATGGGAAAAAATATCATTTTCCTCTATTTTTAAAAGTTACTCATGTTTTCTTGTATGTCAGTCTTTCTGTGAGTTTAAGCATAGATCATATATATAGCTATATAATATGTATGTGTATCCCCCATGATTATTGCATTTTTCTAGATATCTATTATTTTGAACAAAACTATGAAGACTAGACAGGCATCTTTGGATAATAATTTTTGATGTGTTTGTTAGTAGGTCAGCTTGAAGACCAGGTTTTGTGAGTTTTTTGTGTGTTATGATTGAGCATTACGAAGACGATGGTAAAACTAAATGTAACTAGCTTATTTAATAGTTTTTGTTACATAAATAAAAATAGACTTAAAAATAAAGCCCACCATCCACAACCAAAATAAAAAAAAAGAAAACAAAACAAAAACTATGACTTACAAAAATTATTACAAATGTGTTAGAAAATTATGATATTTAACAATGGATTACTGGCGTTTAAGTAGAAGAAAAAGGTTATACAGAAATCAATATAAACCAATGGTAGATAACGACATGTGCTAGTAGTGTGTGGATTCCACCATGCAATGTTGACAACAGTTGTCTGATTAGTTTCTTTTTGCTCAATTTCCCAAAAAACCAAATACATAAATACAAATTGTTTTTAAAAAATTATTAATATTAAAATAGGGTTAAGTATTTATTCAATTGATATACTATTGATATATTGAAATTTAATTTATAATGTCTTGAAAATATTTTCTATTATCAAAGAGCTAGTAAGAATTGGATACTATGAAAGATATTTGAGAAATCAACTCTGTATAAGCAATCTCCATCACATAGTCAATATTCTTAAAGAGACAAACCCTCGGGCATTCAAGCCACCAGGTACGTAATATAGCACAATACTACTAAAGAGGCAATGCAACATACACTACTAGAGACAGTGATGGTGACGGGCTGGGCCACTTCAATCTGAGCCTTATCTACTTGCACCACCTCCTTTAGCTGGTCAGCATGCATCACTGGCGGCGCACTGATCCTCAAGACCGAAGCTTCGCTGGCCGCAGCCGTGCTGGTTGAGATGACTGGCGGTGGGGTAGTGATGGGTGGGGCTGGAGGTGGTGGTGGAGAGGGTGGCACAAATAGAACTGGGCTATCCAGCTCGTTAAGCTTCCTCAGCTTTTCCTGTAAATAAGTGTCATGCAGTACAAACATCTAAATCTATTGGAATTATGTAATAGTTTATATGCAATAAAAATGCAGCATGTAAATACTTCAGAAACCAAGACTACATCTATTATACAAGTTAAGAAATAAATGCATCATAAACCTCAAGCAATTATTTCAAAGCATTTTTGTTAATTCATATAAAGAAAAATGAAAGCCAAAAAGTTAAATAATGCTAAATTCTAAACATAAATAATATAATAAAAACTTAGTTTCAAGTGATGATACTGGTGTTTTGATAAGAGACTAACTATAAATACTATCCCAATACTTTGACGAAAACATTCTCAGAGCCTCTCTTCCCTTTTTTAAGAGCCACCCTTTCCTTTTATAGAGCCACCCCTTTTTTCACAGAAAGCCTTTCCCTTTCCCCAGGAAAGCCCATCCCTTGACTCAGGGACAATCTCTCCTGTCTTCAGGAAATACCTCTGGATTCTTACAAAAATTAACAACTGTATGAAGTGTTGGGGGAAATGCTACGATAGGATGTGCAACATAGAAGGTTTAGAGTGAACATGAATTTTTAAAAAACATAAATAGTTTACATTATCACAAGCAGTAGTGGAATAGTAGCATTTTTTTCAGCTTTTATTAGTTAATATAAACCCAAATATGGAAATAATTATAATTACTCCTCCTGAAAGCTAGCAATTAACAAAGACAATTATTTAATCAAACTATCATCAGAAGCTCCACAAAATGATTTATAGAGTATGTCCCCAATACAAATTAATTATAATATAAGGATTGGGCTGTAATAAAGCTTATAAGTTATAATGAAACCTAAACAATCTTTTATTCAATCTTTTTTTTCATTGAGGACTTTTTCTTATTCTTCTTTCATTTTTTATTGAACTTATTCAATTTATAAATTCACATTTAATCCAATCATAATTGAGGTACTAAGCTATTAAGCTGAATTTTAGTAACAGAAATATTTAAATCTCTCATCAAGGTGCAAGTTAAAGGGGTTACAAGACTATTTAAAAAAAGGCTCTAATGTTTAACAGCTCTCCAATTTTTATCAAAATTATATAAATAATATTAAATAGATGTTAAATTTTAGAAATGAATAAGTCCTCTAAAATAATAGATGTCATAGTGCAAATGAGAAGGAAACCAGAAAAGATAAACACAAGAGTTATACCTCCTGTTCGTGCTCCCACTGCTCTGTTTCTTTGAGCATCTCCTGCTCCTACACACAGGAAATATACAACACCAATCAACAATCAGGCTAGAGCTATGAGGCTAATATAACCAAAAACCACCAATTGAATAAAACATTGGACTTGTGATTATTGCACCAGGATGGTCATTTGTACATTTAACATCTTGAAATTTTGCTTTACTTTGGTTAGTTATACATAATAAACAATGTGAGATTAAAAAACAATCCAAAAAGCAGTAATTTAAGTTCTTTATATGATTTTCCTGGTGCAGTCACAATGACAATGCAGCTAACCACTTCAGAAAAAATTAATGGGAAAGTGTAAAGATAAATGAAATAAAGTGATTATGGGGAACGATAATTATTACTTTTTTATCATTATTATTCATCAATTTTAATAAAGACCAAAAATAATATCTCAAACATATTAACAATTTTAAAAATTTTAAAATTATTCAACATTTTTTTTGTAAGAAGATACTATTTTTTTTTATATTTTCATAACATTTCAATATTTCTGTTATTTTAGAAGGTCAAGTATTTGTGAGAGTTTGATCGGTCATTCCTTTAGAGAATTAGGCCAAAATAACAACTTATAAACTTATTTGTTGTGTTGGGTGTGGGGTGGGGTTACAATCTTAAATTTTCACATTAAATGCTACATAAATAAAAGATAAAGTGATGAGGGGTGCAATGGTAGTGACACAATAAACATTAAAACTGTAAAGTATACTTAACATAACTTAAATGGTTTGGTTTTTTTGAAAAAGAAATTCTCTTACAATTTATATAGATTAGATATTCTGTTTAAAAGTATCTGTATTTTAAGAAATAAGTCTCATAAAATTTGATAGGCTTCATTTTTTAAAAAAATTATTATGTTAAATATAATTCTGGCCCTAGCATACATGTGTGGTAGATGGTCTTCAAAATATCTATCAATGACTACTTCATGCATAAGAAATGACTATCTACTAAAAACAATAAAAAAAAAAAAACTATGAGGAGGTGCAAACCAGGAAATGAGAGAGTGAAAACATCAAAAGCTGTAGGTTTGGTTTAGGGTGGATCAAATCCAGTTGTATAAAGACAATCAGTGTAGTTTTTAATCTTAAGATGTAGTATATTTTATCAATAGTAGGATTTCTATTGATTTCTGGTCCCTGAAAAGCCCACCATTCCTTCACTTCTGACCACCATCATTTAGAACAAAGTATCTCAACCTAAGCTCTTCAGAGTCAAAAGCCCCTGGGTGCATTGAGTGTAAGCTCCATGACAGCATAACCATCATAAAAATAATCCATACCAAAATATCCAATTTCATCATTTTACTTGGCTACATAGAATTTTTTCCTTATTTGGTTTTTATACCGTGCTTTAACCAACTTTTTGCTTTTATGATTTTTTATTTTGCTTCAAACTTGTGGCAGATAAGTTAGTCTCACTTCATATTATATGAGTTTTATCGTTAAAATATATGAATTTTGAAAATTTATAAAAATTTATATTTTGTACTGATAAAGGGGGGGACATTTGATGAAGTATTTTACTTAACCTTTTTTTGCTCTCGACATTTACAATAAAGTTTTCTGTCTCAAATGTCATTCAAAAGGCAGAACTAAGGGCCTCCCAACTAAAGAAAATGGGGCCCAAACAGACGGTTAAAAAATATTAATATTAAATGTGAGCCATTTCTGCTATGAAAGTTTTTTTAAAATGATAAAAATGCCCCCCCCCCCCCCCCCCAAGATTTTTTTAGGAGCAACAACCAATACCTGCTGCAAAATCCTAGCCTCCTCGTCATCCTTGTCTATACTGGAGACAGAGCCGTGCAAAGAGGAGAGGAAGCCCCCTTGACTGCTAGGTGAGGAGAGCTCGGCCGGTGAGTTAGCCTCACTCTTCTCTGGTGGCTGGTCACACACCAGGATGGTCATCTTGTCCCCAACACTACGCAGGGCTCTCACAGCCTCCTGGTGACTGGCACCTAGCAGTGATTGTCCATTGACCTAAAACAGACAAGCGAAAAGATAAGGAGGGTGTAACAATCAACAAGTGGAGTAGTAATGCAAAATATAGATTCATTTCATTTTTTTTTGTATGGGATTGGCTGTGTCAAGAGGGAAACAATCAGTTTTATTTTTCCAAATAAAATTATCAATATTTTAACTAGGGCTGTGGACATTATCAATTAATTTCTCGATTAATCTGTAAAAAATTTTATCGATTAAAATTATTTTAATCGATAAAATAGTGATTAAAATTAAGGTACATACTTTAAATACTAGTACCAATTTATTAATAAATTATTAACAATTATTAATATTTTGCTATTTTACATACAAACGTCTCCATTTTAAAAAAAAGATTTTTAAAGTGATAACTTTAAAATAAGCTTTCTTATAAGGAAAATGATATAAGAAATTTAACATTGTTTTTACTTTATTAACAATAGCAAAATTTAAATTCATTGACATCATTGAGCTACTTATATTTAAATCAAAACATGTCAATAGCCTCTTTTTGTTACATCCCTTGAAATTTTCAGTTTACTGACGTCATACATCTTACTTTTAGCTTCAATCAAAATTATAGATTAATTATTCGGTAATTTTTCAAAAGTTAACGATTAAATTTAAATTAATCGATAACAGCCCTAATTTTAACACAGTTGTATAAAGATAGAATTTAAATAATGCAGATAAACATGTAATTTTTCTTCCTTTACAGACTTTATAATGATCAAGCCATGAAGTTATATGTACCTCTAGTATCCTCTGTCCAGTCTTTAATCTACCATCTCTAGCTGCAGCACCATCCTCATTTATCTAAGAATAGATAAATCAACTAGGCTCATCATGTATGTTAAAAGACATGTGTTAATCAAAATGAAGATGAATGGGGTGATAAAACATTTAAAAGTAGTTACGATCTCTATGAGACAGATTAAATATTTTATGTATTGTAAATTGTTTACAAGGTTAGCCCAATAATGCAGAGTAGAAAATAATAATAATCACCAAAATTAAAGACTTGAACATTGTGTACATCAATAACATAGTTGATACACAGTATAATTAAACAATAATTATATAAATTTAAAAAATAAAATATGATAGGATACAATCTTGGGTAAAAAAATTAATAAATGTGCAAGTGTGATGTCAAAGATTTCCCTGCATGAAACAAGGGTGTCACTTTGTACAATAGATACTTTCTCTGCATTGTATCAATGCTGGTCTAAAACCAGAACATAATGGTAGATGTGAACTATACAAGTCCATTAACAACTCACCCGTGAGATAAAGATTCCTTCATCACTACGATTAGGCGTAGTCTGATTTTTAGCTCCACCCTTAATGGACAGGCCAAGTTTCTCACTGGCCTCTTTAACTATTGTTAATTCCTTTAGATAAAAAAAGGTGTTAAAATTAATAGGTGAATATTCATTTGGTGTATGTGTGTGGTTTGGGGGGTAGGGGGTGGGTGGGTTCAACATTTTAACCCCCAAAGACTTTAGTGCAAAAATAAATCAAAGGAAAGCTGTAAACTTAGGAGTAAGAAAAAAACTGTCTGAAAAAAAATATAAAAATTTTAACGCTAAGTTTGATTGGCCTCTAATTGAAGTTAAATAAAAAGCAATATGTCATCATGAATGCATAACAATCATATCATGTAGAAATGATTTAGTTACATAGTTCAATTTGTATTGCTTTAATAATAAAGTGTTATTTAAAATTAAAGCCAGGTAATTAATTATTTTTGATGTTACGAATAGAAAGGGGAAACCAAATTTTTAAAAAAGTGCAATTTATAAACTTTTACTTTGAGAGCTATATTTTTAACAAAGAAAATCAACTCAATTCAAAAATTTTACTGTAACTTTCATTATACTAAAAACCTCTTTCGATGAAAAAAAACAAGTTTTTTAAAAGGAAAGTAACATGCAAAAATTTATGCATTAGTTTAGGCTTTTTGGAGGGTTCAAATTTCAACAAAAAAAATTTTTTAAGGGTTTGATACAAAGAATAAGTTTCATTAATTTATAATTATTTGCGCATATGCTCATTTATTTGTGTTTAAATTAAAAGGTTCAACATTGCAACAACATGAAAAAAGGTTTTAAAATGTACAAAGATTTACAAGAGAACTTAAAATAAAATTACTTAACAAATAAGAGCAAAATGTCTTATGGTCACTATCAATCAAAATGATTGTTTAAGTGTGTGGGGAAAAGAGGGGAAATTTTTAAAACATAGGAAGAATACAATAGTATTTAAATAACTTTTTCTACTCTGTGTAAAATGAATGTGGATCAAAAAGGGAAAACCTGCATTATAAAGTGTGAATATTCTCACTCTGTATAAATTACCAGAAGTGATCACACAAGAAAAAGAATACCATACATTTCATCACCATGAAATAAAAATAAGAGTACAAAAATGTTTGTCAAAGGTGTTGCTATTTTTTGTTTAATGTTGAGGAACAAGGGGGGAAAACTGCATTTAACAGTGAGAATGTCCTCACCCTGTATATGCTACCAATATAAGTAGCTTCCATGGTCTGGAAGGATAATAGAGTTCAAATGTCATTTCTTTTAAAATTACTTTGGGAGTTGCATATTTAACATTCAACAGATCCAGATAGATAACAAGAAAAAAAAGACTGCCTGAGTGAGCAGCAATGACTACAGTGTGGAATCTGACATCAGGAAGGTTAATGAAAATAAGCAAAAATCTTTCTTGTTTTTTTTTAAATGCTGGACCAATGAGAGAAATGGAAGTCCCAAAATATTAGCTGTACTTTTGTTAAATCTTTAGCAACGGTTTACCTCATGATCTCATAAAACCTTAAGTAAAACCATAATTTTTTTTAAAATTCAAGCCGATTTAAATTGGCATAGATAAAGAAAGACTGTATGTTTCTTACTTGTAATCCTGGGGGTGGTGGATCATGCCTGACTTTGAGGTGAATCTCATATGTTGGAGATATCAAAGCCATCACAGCCTCTTCATGAGTTGCGTGTTTAAGATCTTTGTTATTTACCTGAAATATTTCAAATCTTTCATTAAACACGATTAGCTGAGTGAAAGGTTGAACATTTTCATGCTACATGATGGCAATTACTTGTTTATATAAGCAGTGCTCTAAGAGCTAAGACAAAACTATTTGTGCCAATGAACATAATAGCAAATTCAATTTAGTTTAAATGAATAGATAGTCTTACTTGTGTTAGGGCAAAGGATAGTAAGAAGTGTGCCATACTTAACACTAAAAATTGAGATCAGGCAATACATGGCATAAAAACACAATATTTGTGGAAAGATTACAATTTGATTCTAATTGAAGATAGCAGTATTCTGTTACAACTAGATAGGTGAATGCCAGGTTACATAGGTAACAGTTTGTATTGACTCACAGAAAGGATCCGATCACCTATCCTCAGGTTGGTCTTGGCAGCTGCCCCATCTTTCACTATCTGTAAGCACAAATAAAGATGGATATAAAATTACTAAAAAAATATGTCTTTTTAGTATGGGTCTACCAATATGCATTTTTGCATTATTAAATTATTAGAGGTGTACCAGATTTTGGCACTGGCAAATCCGGAATCTGACCATTTTAAAAAATCCAGTTCCGGAAAAATTTCACTTCATAAATCCGGCCCAACCGGCTGGCCGGAAGAGCGATAAAATATTTAAACATAGAATAGCTCCAGAAAATCTGGACATTTTTACCAATCCGTCTCTGTACAAATTTCACTTTAAAAATCCGGCAAAACAAAAGTCATGTATCAAAATGGACACATAAAATTAGGAACTCTTTTTGAACCTTCAACTTTGACTCATAATTAATTCTAGCCAATAGTTTAATGGCCTTTGCACAGGGTCATCTTTTATGAATGAAACAATGAGAACAAAGCAAAAATAATAGAGACAAAATGAGGTTGAAGGATGAATAGTTGCCAATAGGGCTGTACTTGATTTCAGCTCAGACAGATCCAGAATCCAGCAATTTTTACTAACCCATCGGGCAGAATTTCAATTCCTTAATACGCTTGCCAGTAGAGCCATAAAATATTTATTTATATTATAGCTCTGGCTCTGGCAAATCCAGAATCAGGCCATTTTAACAACTACGGCTAAGCCTCCGGCAGGATTTAACATCATAAGTCCGGCAAAATTCAGCTTCGACCTGATTACAAAAATTTGAATCCAGTACATCCCTAGTTGCCAGCGACAACAAGTCTGCACATGGTACATTTTGTTATTCCATACGAAACTCAATGTTTTAGACATCTGCAATTATCCGTGCATCTTAGCTGTTAGAGATCTATTATACTTGGCATCGGCATCACTTACACAGTATTTCTGAGCTTACCATAACAACATAATAGCACATGGCACGCTATATCATGGCTGTACATATTAATACTAGGACTCTTTTGGTTCTTTCAATACCAGTATGGGGATAGATATAATTAATATGTTGAGATATTAATAAATCTAAATGATAAATTTTTATTATTTTTTTTTTTTTTTACAAAATGTCACTTATTATGAAATATTGGTGACATCAATCTCAGAACCTTAACATGCTAACGATACCGATATTGCCGATATCCTAATATCGGTGCCGATATATCGGCTAGCTGATATATCGGTACACCCATACTTTTTAGGGATAACAATTTTTTAAATAAAGAAACTTAATAGATGCACTTCTCTTCAATGCTTACAGCATATTCAACCCAATAATCATAAAATAACAACATAAATTTGGATGTCATAAAAATTGGAACACTATGAAAGATACTCCCCAAAAAAACTTAATTTTATTATGGTTCTGTAAATTAAGAAATTATAAGTATCAGAAATATTATCATCAATTATTTCCTAACCCCCAAATTTAAATTTATAATTTGCAGGTGAGTTTAAGAATGTAACAGCATGTTTGTAAATACCAATTTGTTTACCTTGGATACAAAGACACCAGGTTCATCGCCACCAAAAGGTTGACTGGAGTGGTCACTACCACCAACTATGCTCAGTCCAAGAGGACCGCCAGCTTTGACAATGGTTATATCCTGAGGGGTGTAATAAATCAAGACATTGGTCTCAACGAGCTTCTGTGTTGCTGAGTGGTATCAGAACATTGGTTGTAAAGATCAAAGACATGTATAAATACCTATCCATATGCCCCTTTGTGTTGAGAGAGGTTGAAAATCCATGAGTAATTATTATTTCAACCAAACAACTAATTACGCATTAAGACTAATTTATCACAAAATTTTTTTTTAATAAAAATCTTTAAAGTCAGCTTAATTTACTTTTTATTGTCACTTTATGTCCAGCTCATTATTACCAACTCTAACGTATAAAATTGTTTTTAAAAAGCTTCCAATTGAAGGCAATAAAAAAAGACATTTATTATTATTATTACTCACCCAAAATTACAATTTCTTACCCTAAATACTTTATTGGCTGCTTTTCTTTTTTGGTTATAAAAAGTAACTAAGCCAAATCGAAAATTATTAAGTTTCTTATTCATTTTGCCAATCTAGATAAAGACCATTCAACACACTATTTATATAAAGACCATTTAACACACTATGTAAATTTTTATAACAATAGTTTAAAGCCACTGCAAGAAAACTGAACAAGAAAATAAACCTTTGACAACTATCTTACTTCTATGGGGTAAGGCTGGGGTGAGAGGGATCTCAGCTCCACGTGGTTAGAATCTGGACTGTCATCAGGGGTCTCCACCGACATGGTGGGGAGGTTCAAAGCCTTGGTGACCCCAGCGCCCCCCGAGGCCTTGGACAAGCTTGCTGATATGGACGGGCTTACAGTGGGGCTGGGGGGCGTCCTGGTCACCTGCAGCACAACAGGCATGCTCAGAGTCTGTGATGGGGGGAGGGATGTGGTGGAAGTCCTGGCCGCTGGGGTTGTTGCTTGTACGGTCGGGGAGGCGGGGGCAGGGATAGAAATGGATGGTGTTGACGATAACAGTGCTGTGGCGGCTGTTGCTGAAGACGACGACGACAATGACGGGGATGTTTTACTAAACCCTGGATACACAAATTTAGGAGGTTGAACGGACGCAGCCGGGGCAGCCCATTCTGTTGATAGAGTCTTTGCTCCAAATTTTGGCGAGACCGCACCTGAAGACGGGGATGCCTGGCCAGTCAGTGTTATAGTTGGAGCGGCCTGCTGGCTGAGATAAGAGTACGACGTCGGCACGGCAGATGTGAATGGGCTGGGCGGGGCTGCCACTGTCGGACTGGCCTCTATCCCAGAATGTCGGCTGGGAGAGTAGCTTGAGCTGAAGGCAGCGTTAGGGCTGGGGCCGCTCGCAGAGATGTTTGCTCTGCCAGCCGGGGACAACGGACTTGAGAGCGTTGGCAGCGCAGTTGATGGTGTGTGGTACACGGCGCTGGCCGATGAAGGAGAGAGCCGGGGTGGTGGCTGAGCCCCGACGGGACTCGGTGTCCTCACTGGCGGCTGACTGCTCTGTTGCCAATTGATGACTGGCTGAGTGATGCTTGGGATACGCTGGCTGCCAGGGGGTGGGGGTTCAGCCCCGTCCCCTTTAGGCACAATTTTCTCCCTGTAAACCACAAGTTTAATAGTCCTGTCCACACCTGTCAGCAGAGTAACCGCCTGATCATGTCGGGCATCTGCCATGTCAACATCATTTATCTGAAAAATTAATATATATATTTAATTTATGCAGTTTACATTATTTTGATATTTACATTGTATTTGTCCCAGCCTTTTTTTTTCTACCGAGTAACTTACATAGACTCAATGTTAGACACACAAAGTAATGAGTTAAATGACATCTTAATTAAACATGATTACTCACTGACATAATCCTATCACCAACTTGCAGTACACCATCCTTGTCAGCTGTGCCACCGGGAGTAATTTTAGAAATGTAAATAGCCTGTAAAAAGCAAGAAGTAGACTTATGGAGATATTTTTATTATTCATCAGCAACCTATATAAAGTATAATATATATTTTAACGCTGTAATAAAAAAAATGTGTTTCCATAAGGTCTAAGCTGAACAATGATTGAACAATTCCAGCCTGCTATCAAATAAATCATTTATAAGTATTGCTCAAACATTGGTCGGTAATGCTGATGAGCTTCCCTTGCCAAATAAAAATCAATGGTTTGAGTGGACACTAAATTATAGTTGTTACAGACTTAAGTTGTGATGCCAATCAGTAATAAATCTGGCATGCACAGGAGGCATTCCTAGTGTGAGAATTTTGGCAGGGATTTCAACAAAATTTAACACAGCCATGCATTCTATAATGACAAATCTGAGTTGAATGTTACCTAAGGCAGAAGCCTTCATGCAAAGATCAAAGAAATAAAGTTAGGCACTTTTATTACCATTTCTGTGAAATAATCATTACAAACAGGACAGGTTAAAAGTTGAGGTTTTTTTTGTTTTGTTGTTTTTTTTTTTTTTTTGTGTTTCTTTTTGTGTGTCTTTTTTAATAGAACTTAAGTAAATGAGGAATTTTGAACAAATCCTACTATTTTATTAAAAATAATTCTTTTAGATTAAGAAATATTTCACCTCTGCAGCACATCATAAATGTAAGGAAAGATATAACATTAAATTTCAAAGTGAGTACCCTAATAAAAATAGAGAATTCTTGTAAGTTTGATGCAGCTATATATACATGCCTGACTTTGATCTCACAAAATTCTAATTAAATTCTAAGATAACTTGGATGTCTTAAGGGCTTATGACATTGCCATTACAACAAAATATTCTATATCCAGTTATAAAATTAATATAGTTAGCTAACAGTAATCTATCCCATGAAATGTCTTCAGCATTTAACACCAGGATTTTGGACATCTGACAAACAAAAAGATATGACAAATCAAAACCAAATTTTACATACCACCAGCATGCACAAAATATTAAACTTATTCACTGTACTGGAGAAACAATCACATAAAAAATTAAGAAAAGAAAGAACAGAATTCACTTTGAAAAAAAAAAAAAAAAACTCATAAAATGAAACTGATAAAACAAATACATTGAAAAAACTTCCACAAACATGCCAAACAAAACAAAAGAGAAATAGAGTCAATGCCCTTTAAATGTCATTTTACTATGGTATTTTGGGAGAGATCATTAGGGTGGGAGCTAAAACAAAACAGCAACATTTGAAGGTCTAGCAAGGTACAAGCTAGTTTTAGTTTACAGATCAGTATGCATCTTAAACAAGGCTGACATTCATACCAACCTCTAACAGATTGTACATCTGCTGAAATGAGATCAGGAATCAACTGTTTTATAGAAATTTACACAAGCTTGCAATTGTTATGTTTAAGAGCATCAGACTCAGACCAACAAATGAGGGTTTTCATAGAAATTAACACAACTTGCAATGGCTTAAGTTTTAGATGATAAGATCAAGGAATGAGAAAATTTCTTCTACTAAACATTGATTTTGATCATTGAATTTCTCTATCTTTGTTCACCTCTGTAAAATTGCCTTAGTTAATATAAATTATGTAGTTAATAGTTAATGTAAATTATTATATAATATTTCTTTATCATTTTCTTTCATCGATGATGAGCAATGACTATCTTTAAATATTGGGGTTATTTTAACTCTTGTAATTGGTTCAATGTTTCTTTAATTATTTTTTTAATCATCGCTCATGTAATTACAATTTTATTCATAGTCAACATCTCTCATGGACCCAAAAATAAGTGATGTAATTAAATTTAATTTTTTTTACATTTTTAACTGATCTGAAATTTTTGACAGATAATATTTGAATAATCCATAAAGACAAAAAAATCCTTTTAAGTTCTATGCATGAGAAAAAAAGAAATTATTGTTGTAATAGAAATTAGTACTGCCTCACCTTAAACCCTAATTCCATTGAAACATAAATAACAAATAGCCAAATCTAAACTGACAGGGCAAAATAATGGGAATAACATCAACATTTCTTGCATCACTACCATCAATAAAAGCTCCACATTTTGAAAGCACCACTTATGATGATCAGCATTGCAAAACATGAATGTTTTTTTTTTTAAATATTATCCAAAACCATACAAATATTTCTTTAGCACAATAAAATTGATTGTTTTATACTGCTCTATTCACTATGTCCACAGGCATTGACTATTAAAAAAAAAGATGTTTTGATTTTAATATTTAATTAGTAATTTTTATAGCAATTTCTGCTATGAAAATGTTTAACTTATACAAATTTCATATCTTATATGTTACAGAGGGACATTCATTAATTGATTTCTTTTATTTAAGTTGGACTTTAAAAGATTTTAAGTATAAATTGATCAGAATAAGTTTATTTCATTTTAACCCAAAAAAGATTTTAATCTTGTATGAATGTATGAAATAATTTCTAGGTTCTTATCAAACACCCCAAAGCAATTTGAGGCAATAAATTTTCCAAGCTAATTTTTCACCCGGTTAGAAAAAAAAGTATTTGATATGGTTGAATGTTATTCAATCAACACTTACGGTGTCGTTGCCTTTAAAAGGCACAGCTCCCCTGCCACCAGCTATGCTGAAGCCCAAACCTGTGTGGTCACGGATCAAACTTGTTGACACAGTCTGAAAAGTTTTGTACATTATAATAACTATTCTCTGGTGCAGGATTCAGACACAAGAAGGGACAGATAATGGTGATGAAGCTTTTGAGCAATAAAATTTGCAATTAATACAAAAAGCTTGATATTAAAATAGGAGACAGTGGGAAAAGAAAATGTTACTATTTTTGACAAGATTAATTTGCTTCATTAAAAACGAAAACTTGATTGGAGGTAAATAAAATGGAAGAATTAGCGAGAAGACACTATTTATACTTTTTCTGCCTTTCAAATATGTTGATAAATATTCCTCCAATATTACAGGAGGCTACCAAATATATGAGGACCATAACATGAAAACACAAGTTTATATTTTTCACTGCTTTTTCATTGTCATATGAATTTTAAAAATTGTTAAAGTATTATTACACTAGGCTACTAAAAATGAGGACATTAACAAGAAGTCACATGTATTTTCCCAGCCTATAAAATATAACTTTGATAAAGAATTCTACCAATATTACCTCTCCATAGACTTCAGCCTCAGGTTCTGCAGAGAAAGATATGGTAGTCACATTCTCATGTGTTGTGTCTTTGACTTCCAGGGTCTGTGAGAATGACAACATCAAAACTTTCACGACTGTTTTCAAGTTAATTGAAAATTCAAATGCCAATTCTTCATTTCCTCTATTTCACTCTATTTCCGATAAACTCCATCATTAATACACCGCAGTTTCTTCCTGAGGAAAGGCAAACTAACCCTGACTGCATGGTGAAATTGGAATCAGTAAGTGGAAGGTTGGTTGAAGTTACTTGCAGTATTGGCCAACTTGAAATTTTAACTCTTGATCTCCCTTACAACCAGGACACATCACTGTTCTGCAACAGTCATTCCCTAGGCCTCTCTTAATCTATGGGGTTCTTCAGGGTTAGCTTTTTTGACACAGCTAACTTTCTAAACTTATTTTTACTGACTTTTACTTGTGTGCCAAGGATAATTAAATCATACCAGAAATATTGCTATGTCATAAGGCTTTAAAAAAATAACTATACCTTTTAGTGTGGTAAAAAAAAAACAAATTACACAGACTATTTGTGTAAGGAAACAATAAATTAAAGCTTTATTATCGACTAATACAAATAATGGTAGATGTTTCGGCTCATGCCTTCATCAGTACAAAAACAATTACATGTACTTACATATATCTTAAAATTAAAACATATTAAAGTCTATGTGATAAAATGAAAAGAAATGAAAGACAAAAATAAACATGGACATAGAATATAAGAAAAAGGAGGAAGTTGAAGTATCTAAAGTAACAGTGAAAACCACAACGGGAAAACGATTTTGCAGTCAGGTAAAATTGTGGATTTGGTTAATTCCATATGGAGCCAACGTACCAAATCGTTTTATGAGTCTATTTTCCATGTGGACTCTATCATGGGTATTGGTTGCATATAGAATACCAGTAACTACAATATCCAAAATGCCATCGTGGTCAACACTGTTAAAATGTTTAGACACAGGACACTGAGCTTGTTTATTTATATTGTTCAGGTGTTCTCTAAACCGATCTCCAAGACGACGACCTGTCTCACCCACATAAATTTTATTACATCTCTTGCAAATAATTGCATAAATCACGTTGCGACTGGTGCAAGTGAATCCATCTTTTATTAAGAATTGTTCAAGAGGGAAAGAAATTTTGTTAATTTCAACCACATATGGACAAGTATTGCAACGGTTACGGTTGCAACCTTTTGTTCCAATATGTGTTTTCATTGTGGGAAGGTGACTTCTTGGAGATCGGTTTAGAGAACACCTGAACAATATAAATAAACAGGCTCAGTGTCCTGTGTCTAAACATTTTAACAGTGTTGACCACGATGGCATTTTGGATATTGTAGTTACTGGTATTCTATATGCAACCAATACCCATGATAGAGTCCACATGGAAAATAGACTCATAAAACGATTTGGTACGTTGGCTCCATATGGAATTAACCAAATCCACAATTTTACCTGACTGCAAAATCGTTTTCCCGTTGTGGTTTTCACTGTTACTTTAGATACTTCAACTTCCTCCTTTTTCTTATATTCTATGTCCGTGTTTATTTTTGTCTTTCATTTCTTTTCATTTTATCACATAGACTTTAATATGTTTTAATTTTAAGATATATGTAAGTACATGTAATTGTTTTTGTACTGATGAAGGCATGAGCCGAAAAGTCTACCATTATTTGTATTAGTCGATAATAAAGCTTTAATTTATTGTTTCCTTACACAAATAGTCTGTGTAATTTGTTTTTTTTTATAAAAAAAGCTTTATGCAGTCCTATTCTGTATGATATTTTAGTGTGGTAACTTTTACTTAAAATGACACTGCGTTTTTCCCTCAACTGATATCAGTGCTAACTAAATTCATTAGGCGTATTAAGAACCCTCTCTACCTCAGCATGTGCATTGGCCACCAACTTCTCCCTAGCCACAACCATAGTGATATCATTGCCACTGTTTTTCAAAACATTCACAGCCGTGTAGTGATCTGCATCCACCAGATTCTCATCATTCACCTGAATAGCAAAATACAAACAACAAGTAGAACACATTCACCAATAAAATATTTAGGGTGGGGAAAATCAAAGAATAAAAGTTAAACATGTAAGCCAGCTGAACCCTAAAATATCATACAGAAGAGATGATTAAAAAATTCAGTATTGAAAAGCTCAATAGGAAATAACATTTAGTACCAAGCATAGGGATATCACTCCCTATCACTTAAATGCAGAATTTTAATGTTAACTAGAATTTATCTTTTATACATTAATGCAATGTGTCAAATTTTTTTAAAATAAACAGTAAAACCATTCATGCCTAAAATTCTGTAATGACAATTGAATGCATTTTTAGACCAGCCAGATTTATTAACATCTTCATTTTCTGACTCATATGATATTTACATTGTTCATTAATTTAATATAAACAATGGGTTTTTTTTCAAACGACTGCTACTGTACCCATTTCTTCATTAAATGCATTATTGTCCAAACTTATGGCTGAAAAGCTGGATGTTGAAAGCAATTTATAAAGGAAAAAAAAAAAACAATCGAAAGAGTCTAACCACAGGCGCAGACCAAACAAAACAAGTGGTACCACTTTCTATTTATAAAAAGGCATTTTCTAACTTTTCATAAATAAGAATTATGTTTGACTACATAAAGTTGAAAAGGATGAGTTATTGAAGGCAGGATTAGCATCAAATCCACTAAAGCATATGAAACCAGAAAGACACAACACAAATGAAAAGTTTATGGAACATATAAACTAACACTACTCCCGATTACCTTCAATAACTTATCACCCTTCAATATGCCAGCCTTTCCAGCTGGACCGTCTTCTGTTACTCGAGAGATGAAGATACTCTGTAAATAAAAAATATTAATTTTTTTTTGATAGCCATGGGTAGAAAGCTAAAAACCAACTAAACAAATTTTTTAATTTCGTTAAAAGTTATGCTAACTGCCTTGCTGGAATATAAATTTTTTTTAAAAGATGGAGCAACTGACCTCATCATCTCCCTTAACAGGGGTGGAGCCCCTGCCACCAGCTATACTAATCCCCAACCCTTGGCCGGGTTCCCTGAGGATGTGTATGGTGAACTCCTCCTCCAGCACCTCCACTGGCATCTGCTGGGTTGCTGGGGGTGGGCTGGACATGATTTCAACTTCTGGGGGCTGGGGGTAAGAAATAAGCCATGTTTCCAGTTCATTAGAATGAACAAACAGCAGCTATTGTTGACCAATAACTACAAATTTAGTCATCTTTTTAGTATAGCGTAATGAACTTGCTGCAATAGGCCTTCAAAAGGGAGTTAAAATTTTTTTAAAATAACAATTTAATTAGGACTTGTTCAACCTCCTAGAGGGGACACAACTCACCTTGACAATGGGCGACATTGCTGCACTCTCCCTCTGCTTTGCAGCCTGAGCCAAGATTTCCAAGACCTTCTGCTCAGCATCGTCCTCCTTGTTGACTCGCTTGTTCTTCAGGTAGTGAGGCGTGTCCCTGCGCCTCAACCTGTGGTCTTTGCTCATATCTTCATCCACATCTGGGGCAAACTCAACTTTTCTGTCTCTCTGCATACTCTGAAAATAACATATATCCATATATGTATAAATCTATAAATAAATTTATTCTTAAAAAGCACTATGAATATATTTTAATTGTTGTTATTGTGCATCGTGTGAAAATATAAAAGGATGACGACTACAGATTAACACACCTTCCCTCTTCCATTTGTATTTAATATTGAACAGCTAAGACACGTAGTTTAATTATAATCTTCTGTTAGATAGGCATCACATTTGAAAAAGGAAATGTGAGAAAAAAGATTTTACATATAACTTTTTAAATAATCATTTTGTTTTGATTCAGACATTATCAGTCACTAATAAAAAAGTCATGACTTTTGTGTGCGCAACAAGCTACTAAATACTATAAAATTCTAAAGCTACCTTATTGATTTCTAGGTTTGGCATTCAAGTTGAAAATGATTTAAGGGGGTTCATTTTCTTTTCTCATTTAGATTTGTAGTAAATGGCTCAATACATGCTGGAGACAATCAGCCCCAGTACTATGAATTGCTGGCAATCTTCACCAATGTTCAAATTTTAAAGCCCATTTTAAATATACAGACGGTTATTTCTTTAGGCATTAAAATGTAGAATAAATTAAAACTCTACAACAAGTCTAGAAATAAATTGTTTACATCATCATCAGAATTCCCCGAGCTCCTCCTCCCCCTTTCAGAGCCTGAGTCATCTCTGTCGTCATCCACATCCCTAGAGTCATCTATCTCCACCACCTCATTGGAAGCAATGCGCACAGTGGCCGGCGCCGAGTGGGTCACAGTTTTGCCAATGAGCAATGGTTGCGACTCATGTGGGAGCTCCTCATCTTCAGAGGATGATGATTCAGATTGTACCGAGGGTGGAGCCTGGCCTTGCAACTCTGGTGCTGATAACAGAAACCCAACATGCTATCTTAAAATAAATGGATTCTACAAAATTTATATTTTTATTGTGATAGGCAAAAATGGTGATGGGACTTATCCACTTGGAACAAAATGTTAACTCTTAATGTGCCAAAGGGCAATAATGCACGTTTACCTTTTTTTTATTTTTACCAAAGTGCGATAATGTGCGCCTAGATAGTGCTCTCTTTAGAAACGAAATCACAGATTTTAAAAACTATTCAGTGCGGGATAGAAGATGTATTCAACTTCCTGAAATGGTGGCAATTGCCTTCGCTCGTGTTTACGCGAAGTTTCATGGTAGTTCTTATGGTGTTTTTTTTTTTTGAAGATGTAATTTTGCTAAAAGGTTATGCCGCATTTAGAGTTAACATCTACCTAGGTATAGTGAATGCTAAGTGTTACATATAAGTAACATACTTTTATTAAAACAGAATTAATAAAAAATATATTTGTTGAAATTGTCGCCCTAGGATCTTTTATTTAGATTTTATACAGATCTCACATGGGGGATTCTGGGATCAGGGCGTAAGATAAGGAAATGCAAAGTAATGAAAAACAAGAGAGAAGGAAATAAAAAAACATCTGCTTGACACACAAATTTTAAAAAATCAAGAAGTATAATATTTTTAAATATTCTGCCAATGGCTAACAATTTTTAAAAATATATTTTTGGTTCATCAAGCCATTAAAAGATAAAATGATGATGGAACACCTTTGATGATTTCAGGGGGCCTTTGAGTTACTTTTTCATTTCGTAAAGGACTTTTAGTGTAAGTTGAGTTCAGATTTGTTCCTGGTGGTGGCTCTTGGTAATAAGGCCCAGGTGCCTCATCTTCATCAGAGTACTGAGCATCATGGTCTCGAGATGGCTGAAAAGTGGGATCCTGATAGGAGTTGTAATTTAAAAATATTAAAAATATTAAAAAATATTTCATACAAGTAGGTGTGTTAAAATATTACAAATAACATTCTGTAAATATTGGTTAATGCTTAAAATTGTAAATTATTTACTAATTTGAGTTTCGCCGTCATTAATGAAAAAATAAGTTGTAAATAGCTACAGATAAGTTAATCAATAAGGACACATTTTCACAAGTAACTTATCAAGTATTAAAGAAATTTACACAGAAATTTCTAAATATAAAGAACGATTCCAGCCACTATAAAAACACAGAACAAATATTCTCGTGAAGAGCAAACTATTCTTATGACTTACTTCTTCTCTGTTATCATGGTGTGGGATGACATGCCCATCAATATTCTTATCCTTGAGAAACTTTGCATGCCTTGCCTTGAGCTCTTTGGGATGTGGTGTATCGTGTCTAACAAAGTGGCTCTGAAAAACAGCACAGTTATCATACATGACAGGTTGTTTTTTTAACTGGATCTGCTACTTAGCAACAGCGACACTCTTTTAATTACTTAATTAAATTTTGAAGCTACATTTCTAGAAACGTTAAATGATAATAATAGAGATTTGAATTCAGTTACAGTGAGGAAAACTAATGTCATAAAGACCAAATTTTTAAGAAAGGATTTCTCATCTTCTCTGAGGATCCGCCTACAAATTGTTAAAACTACTCGCAGCTTAGCATGTAAAACAAAAACCAGGTTTGGTGGTATCAAGGATGTGACAGGCCGTCTCTTGACTGCCCCCACAGTGCAAAGACCCAGCCCGTCAGAGAATGTGATCCCATCCGTTAGATTAATATATCATACAGAATAGGACTGCATAAAGCTTTTTTATATAAAAAAAAACAAATTACACAAACTATTTGTGTAGGGAAACAATAAATTAAAGCTTTATTATCAACTAATACAAATAATGGTAGACGTTTCGGCTCATGCCTTCATCAGTACAAAAAAATTTACTTACATATATCTTAAAATTAAAAGTCTATATGATAAAATGAAAAGAAAAACAAAAATAAACACGGACATAGAATATAAGAAAAAGGAGGAAGTTGAAGTATCTAGAGTAACAGTGAAAACCACAACGGGAAAACGATTTTGCAGTCAGGTAAAATTGTGGATTTGGTTAATTCCATATGGAGCCAACGTACCAAATCGTTTTATGAGTCTATTTTCCATGTGGACTCTATCATGGGTATTGGTTGCATATAGAATACCAGTAACTACAATATCCAAAATGCCATCGTGGTCAACACTGTTAAAATGTTTAGACACAGGACACTGAGCCTGTTTATTTATATTGTACAGGTGTTCTCTAAACCGATCTCCAAGACGACGACCTGTCTCACCCACAAAAATTTTATTACATCTCTTGCAAATAATTGCATAAATCACGTTGCGACTGGTGCAAGTGAATCCATCTTTTATTACGAATTGTTCAAGAGGGAAAGAAATTTTGTTAATTTCAACCTCATATGGACAAGTATTGCAACGGTTATGGTTGCAACCTTTTGTTCCAATATGTGCTTTCATTGTGGGAAGGTGACTTCTTACAAGTATGTCTCTGAGGCTTTTATCTCTCCGGAAAGCAAAAAGAGGAGGTTTTTTGAAGACCTGCTGAGTTAGAGGGTCAGCCATAAGGATTGGTCGGTTTTTGAGAATCACCTGGCGGGCCTTAAAATTATGAGGATGGAAAGTTAAAACAAATTTGCATCTATCACATTGATCGTGAACAGATGATGTAAATGTGTCCTGTCTGGTCATGCCTTTAATTCTATTGACAGCTAATGTTAAGATTGTTTCCGAATATGTACTGCCTCTTAAAAAAGTCCAGCATCTCATCACTTCTTTCCAAGAAGTCTGCCTCATCACTGCAGAGTCTTTTAAGTCTTAATAGTTGTGAAAATGGGATAGAGTTCCTACAAGCTTGAGGATGGAACGATGTATATAGAAGGAAACTATGGCTGTCTGTAGGCTTGTAAAAGATGGATGTTGATATTTTGTTTTCTTTTAATTTTATTTGTATGTCCAAAAAGTTAACAGCACTCCTATGAATAGTTGATGTGAATTTTATTGAAGGATGGAAGCTACCAATGAAGTCAATAAAACTTTGCAATTGCTGCATGTCCATTTTGGTTATTCCAATACAATCGTCGATGTATCTCTTGTAGTACTCTGGACAAATACCTTTGTAATTTTTACTCCATAGGTGTTCCAAATGGCCCATAAATATGCATGCATAGCTTGGTCCCATTTTTGTTCCCATAGCAACTCCACTAATTTGATCAAAAAACTGTCCGTTGAACTCAAACGAGTTTAAATTTAGGACCTGCTCGGTCAATCGTAGTATGGCACTTGCTGGGAACTTAAGATTTGCCTTCTTGCTTAGAAAAAATGAAATTGCAGTGAGGCCATCAGCATGTGGAATTGACGTGTACAATGAAGAAACGTCCATTGTAAATAGCAGGTGATCTTCATTCGGTAAAACCAAGGAATCCAGTGATTTTAGCATATGGCTAGTGTCCTTAATATATGATGGTAAATTTTCAACTATCGGTTGGAAAACAGAATCCAAAAAATCAGAAATTAATTCAGTATTTTTGTTTTTCTTTTCATTTTATCATATAGACTTTAATATGTTTTAATTTTAAGATATATGTAAGTAAATGTTTTTGTACTGATGAAGGCATGAGCCGAAACATCTACCATTATTTGTATTAGTTGATAATAAAGCTTTAATTTATTGTTTCCCTACACAAATAGTTTGTGTAATTTGTTTTTTTTTTTGTTGTTTTTTTTCCCATCCGTTAGCACTACTCACCGAGTCAGAGTCTGAATCACCCTCATCTAACTTCTCACTGTCCTCAGCAAATCTGATGACACTGTCTCTAGGTCTATCTTTCTCTGTGAAGCTTCCCTCTGTAGCTATGCTGCCTTTAAGGAGATTTTCTGATATAAGGAGAGATTAAAAATAAACTTTGTTTTTCTTCTAGGTGACATTACAGTAAAAATTTGGCTATTCAAAATAACAAAGTCTTTTAGTCAAGTGTCACTTACAAAATTCCAGTCAATAATTAATCTTAAAATTCAACCACTTAAATTTATTAAAGATATTTGTTTCATTTCAAAATCTAACTTACTTCAAACATGTAAGAATGATAAAAATCATGTTAAAAAAACGCTGGAAATAGATTGCACACCAAAAAAAGACCATTTAGGACAAACAATGGATATGTTTTATTAGAAATTATATTTGCTATACTATACAGTGCGTTAATGGAGTGTTACTAGACAAAAAGAAAAGGCCATTATGCGTAATGAGAGAGCTGATGTTGAAATAATACCTACCCATGCTCTCAGTGTGGAAACCCTGCTGTGGTAACAAGAAACATGTGAGCACCCTCTGACCAGTTCTCTCATCAAAGTCTGTCTGGAACTTGAGCATGGGCTGAGCCTGGTTCTCTGACAACCACAGGGCTTTTAGGTTCAGGTTGGCTATTGTGAAAGGAAGGTATTCTAGTCTGAAAGAGTAGCATTCAAAACACAAAATTACAAACATTATATACAAAGGTATTCTAGTGTGAAAGAGTAGCATTCAAAACAAGAAATTACAAACATTTATAGGAAGGTACTCTAATCTGAAAGAGTAGCATTTAATACAAGAATCATGAAATTACAAACTTAATTGTGGTCATTGTGTAACTGTAAATTTCAACTAAGGCCATTTTGAGGGGTAAAGGTCTGCATTTAACCCTATGATCAAAGCATTCATATTAACTTGTTATACTAAATAGAAAATGGCATAACCTTACTATCAACATGCGTGTTACCAATAAAAAAACATATAATTAAAGAACTCATGATTAAGAAATTATGTTAAAAACTAAATAAATTATAAATGCTAACACATACAGTCTACTTAAATAAGTTACCATTTTTGTAAAATCAAATCCAAGGATATTCATTTATTTAACATTTACCTAACTAAAACCACGTCGCCAGTATTTTATTTTGAAGCAGTACCCACCTGTTTCCTGAGACATCAAGTACTTGTAGTTTGTTAAGATTTCCCAACTCCTGGGGTAGTCTCAAGAGTTTGTTGTCTCTCATAGACAAAACACCCAGCTTGTTGCACTTGCCGATCTGAACATTAAAAATAAATATATTTGAAGAGCAGCTTTTGATGGCACTGGATTTATATAACATTTTCATTTCCATGCATTTGAGACTTGTGTCAACTTGTTACCCTCTTAAGAGGAGCCAAGGGTCCGCCCAATTATTAGCAGGTAAACACATACCAGTTACCCTTAAGAAAAATTCTGAGGGTTTTTTTTCTGCTAAATGACAAAAAAAGGAAAATTTAAAGGGATTTTTTAAAAATGTGATCATTAATTGTTCATGTAACAACTAACCTCAACAGGAATCTCTGTGAGTCTGTTTCTGTCCACATTGAGGTTGTGTAAATTTTTTAATTTGCCAATCGAGTTGGGAAGATCCTGGATTAGAAACAAGAAAACTCTCAGTGAAAGATATAATAAACTATGCTAAGATACACTACACATAATCATCTATTGATGTCTATAATTTGATGCCATTGTTTTTAAATTGTTATCAATATTCACAGCCATAGCTAATAAAAAATGAATATCTGCATAAGATCCTCAAAGATATAAGGATGTGGCCCTTTTAAGTGTTTAACAGAAGACATAACTAATGATTAGACTAGACTAAGTGACATCAGCAAGTTTCCCTTATAGTATAACGATTTCAATTTATCATTGGTATGCATTGAGGTAAAAATTAAATATGACTTTTCAACATAAATAAAAAAATAAGTCTTGCAATATTAAGACATTATCTAGTCTTAAATTTTATACAATAGAAATTGACTAGTCACATACTCTATTTCTAACTATGTCATAATCATATTAAATTTTGTAAGTTTCCCACCTTTTCTATATCTTTAATCTTGTAAACAAGTATTAAAAATAACTATTTTTAAACAATTATCTATTTCACATGCTGGAGGAAGAGGGTAACAGCTGTTGATATAATTAATTAATTGGGAAGAGTTAAACTAAACTTAGGACGTTTGACAGTGGTTGAGAAGAGGGGTAATTCTCCTAATCCGCTGGCCGAACGTCATCACCAATGAGGATCTCTGGTGGCTCTCACAAAAAAAAAAACAGTGGACGAGTTAATCTGCCATCGCAGATGGAGATGGATTTGTCACACCCTCAATAAGCCAAACATTCTGTATTATGAGACAAGCCCACACTTGGGACCCCAGGGCAAGAGAAAAAAGATTACCCAGAATGATTTGGAGAAAAAGAGTGGGCACAGCTGGGGCAGTTGGAGAGACTTCCCAGGAGTAGGATGCCTGGAACGTCTTTGTTTGTGGCCAATGGGACAACAGGGGATGATGATGAAAAAGGGGAGGAAGATTTTTAAATTGTCAAAAACCATTCAGCATACATATATATTAGACTCAGAATGTCAAAACTGAATGTTGATGTGTTGAGCAGTTGAGAAGGTATTTGGAAAAAACAAGTCCAGTGGTTTTTCCACATTTTGACCACCGCAGAAGTACAACCAAGAACAGCATAATACATTATTACACAATAACTTCTCCAAAACCATCAAAATACTATTTTGCTGAAAATGTCACTTGCATGACGACTCTAAAATATCTCAAAATCATGTATATTATCCAGAAATGTCTGTAGGTAACAAGACAATAGTGAATACTCACAGACAGCAGGTTTTCAGTTAAGATGAGTTCTTGCATATTTTCACAGCTGTGAACATTTTTTAAAAATCCTGTGTAAAACTTTTTTTTAAATATATCAATGTTTATTGCAAATAAATACTAAATAAATATTATTCATTTCATCAAGATACACAAAAATTTAAGATTTGTTATTCTTTTTTTTTTCCTGTAATAGTTTACCTGCCAATTTGTGAGGTAAGGGCTAGTAGTCTGTTTAAATCCACCTTGAGAATGGCCAATTTCTTCATGTTACCTGATGAAAATAGGTTTTGTAGTTTTAATTATTTTTGTTTTTAGTAGCATTCTATTAATTATTCAATTAAAATTTCCTTGCAATTAAATGATATACAATAAGAAAAAACTTTGAATAAAGACTAATATTAGAACAAAACATTACTAAGCAACCAAAAATATTTTTTTAACCATTTAAAAAATAATTTATCAGAAACTAGTTAAGATGTCAAGGTGCTGACAGTTTTCCACCCACCTATTCCCTCAGGGAGGTACTCCAGCCCATTCTGAGATAAACAAAGATCTGTCAGGCTTTGCAAACCTCCAAGCTCTTCTGGTAGATAGTCGAGCTGGTTCTCTGACACATCCAGGATGGATAGCTTCTTCAGATTGCCCATCTCCTGTTTAGAGATAGAAAGTTATTTTAGTGAAAATTTCACAATACCATTCATCTGTTTATATGCAAAATCTTAAAAAGAGGCTTTGGGTTTTGGAGGTATTTCTGAAAGGATTTCGAATTCCCTAGTGATGCAGTCATGTATGATGTACAATTATCAAAGAGAATGTAAGACATCATGGCAAATTTTCATTTTCAAGTACTTACTGAAGGCAGCTCTGTCAGATAATTGCAATCCAGCCATAACTCTTCAAGAGCCGGTAAAGATCCTATGGAAGGTGGCTGAAATTTTTTAAAATTCAAATAATTAGAGCTATTTGTACACATTTGAATAAAGAAAAAGTTGAATAAATTCAAATTTATTTGTCTCAAAGCATTGGAGAAATTCTTAGAACAAATCAAAGACAAAATTTTGAGTCTTGACAAATTTACCAAAGTTTCCAGGTCGTTGCTGCCAAGGTCTAGAATCTTGAGCTTGATGAGAAATGAGATGGACTGGGGGAGAATTTTGAGCATGTTGTCTCTAAGCTCTAGGGAAACCAAACTAGTCAAGCTGGGGAAGGGAAGATACAAGAAAATAATCACATTGAACTGTAATTGTAAACTAATTTATCTTATCAAATATCAGGGCCCAAAATTCATATATAAATTCAATGTAACAATAAAATATTTTTGTTTTTAAAAAAATTATTGTGGACCTCGAGATAGTTAATTAAAAATACAGTTTTATCTTAAACTTACCAGAGAATACAAAAATAAGTGTAATTACATGTACTGGACACACCTCCCAAAAGCTTTTTTTTTCTCCACTAGTCATAAATCTTTATATTTTTAAGGCACAAAAAGTACATTTGAGAATATCTGAATAGGTGATGTGGTTTGAACTCTTTCCCTGCCAATCGCCGATATATCTACGATCTCGCCTGGGCGCGTTTGTACCAATTGCAGATATATCAGCGAATTGAGTCTTTGAATTTAATTCGTAGCTTAGAGTGTCCCATTAGACTTTTTAAGTTATAAAATGAGAGGTAACTCTTTTCTACTTCTTTTCTGTTTAGAAATAGCATGTGTTTACATTCAGTAGTGTTAAAATTAGCAACTTGTTTCGATTTATTTTGTAAACAAAGATATGGCCATGCCTACTCAACGTACATAGTGATTTATTATAGTATTTATTGCTATCTTACTAAATTTAAATGTGAATTATTGATGCAGAAACACTTGAAAACAATAATAAAACAATAGTTTTAGGATTTATTTAAGATTTTCATCCTTATGATACGGCATTATATGGAAAAAGAGCAGTGGTGACAGTTTGGTTTCTCTATAAGGAAATAATAGAAAAAAGCTGTCTGCCATGGACATCATCAATATAAAAAATGTCATAACTTTAAAACTACATGGGATATTTTCAAAATTTAAAAAGCATTTATTTCATAAATAGAATTGATATTGCGATAATTAAAGGAGAAAATGATTACAGCTACGCAAACTTTCTTTTAGTTTGGTAAGTTCATATTTTTAACAAAGAAAATTTAACACACAAAAATTGATCTCAAAATCTTATAATGAAAATTATTTTTTGTTTGATAATACTTTATTTGCTTCTACATAATTGAATTCTCTGTTCAATTTCCTTTCTTTTGGTATAAGATACACCAATGCTGCTTTAGACATTTATTAAACATTCTACGATAGTTAAAATCACCTTTAAAAAATTATCAAACTTTAAAAAAAGGTCTGGCACAAACATGTAAAAAAAAACGGAAGCCCCCTGACAAGGAAAGAGTTAAAGAAATTACAAAGATGTTGACAAAGATTATGTAGTACCTAGCTATTTCATAGGGGAGTCTCTGAATGGCCAGTTTTAACAAATAATAAAGATGTTGACAAAGAGTATGTTTTACCTAGCTATATCATAGGGCAGTCTCTGCAAAGCCACATCATTGAGGCCAAGCTGTGTCAAGTTACGCAACTGTAAGAGGCCATCAGGCAGTCTGGGGACAAAATAAAAACATTGATCAGTGTGCTGGGAAATGTGTCAGCTTTAACATATAGATCCCATAAGCAAATCAGACATTAAAAAATTCATTGATATTAATTCATATCAAAGTTGTGTCTGTATTTTTTTTAAAAAAAGAGAACAGCAGCTAAAATGTATAAATATTAGAGCAGCGGTTATTTAGAAATAAGCCAGCTGCTGTGATTTAGAAATAATAAGGCAAATAAAGTTCAGTATCATCATAGCATCTTTGACTTGTTTGTTGGGATTCTTGACTTGTATATGTATGGGAATAGGTTATAACAAAATATTTTGCAAAGATGTGATGTTTCAATTTTTCAAACACAAAAACTACCCTCACTTGCATATACATGTATTAAATTTTCTGTTACCTTGAATTTCGCATATAATAAATACATCCTAAGCATTGGTCTATTTTTAACTTGCCTCAAAGAGGCAAATTTGCTATGAATGTGGCTCATAATTTGGCTTCATAATTATCCCTAATAGACCATCCTCTTCTTCAGACAATCCTTTACATTTCACTGGCAAGAAGGTCTGATGTCAACAAGGTTTATAATTAACCTTATGATCCTAGTTATGTTTCAAGTACTCATCTTAGCAGTAGTAATTACCAGCCAAGATTATAGACCAGTGGGGTTTACATAGGCATTTACTTTTGTTTTTGAAAACTTGGTATAACGGTGATGCCCATGAGTAAAGGATATGTGTCATTGTGGTGATGTGGTAGGCACTATGGGATGTACTAATTACAGCATAGTTCAAAGGACCTAATTAATATGAACTAGTTAGATCATATATCAAAGGATCTAACAGATGTGTACTAGTTACAGCATAGATCAGAGGACCTAACAGATGTGTACTAGTTACAGCATGGATCAGAGCAGCTAACAAATCTGTACTAGTTACAGCATAGATCAGAAAACCTAACAGATGTGTACTAGTTACAGCATGTATCAGTGGACCTGATAGATATATACTAGTTACAGCATGGATCAGAGCAGCTAACAAATCTGTACTAGTTACAGCATATATCAGAAAACCTAACAGATGTGTACTAGTAACAGCATAGATAAGAGGACCTAACAGATGTGTACTATTTACAGCATAGATTATAGGACCAAGCAGATGTGTACTTATTAAAACATGAATCAATCTAAGGACTTAGCATAGATCAGAGGACAAAACAGATGAGTACAATTGTAACATGGATCAGATGACTATCAGGTTTGTAAAATAAACTACAACATCAATCAGAAGAATCATTTGTACATTAATTACATCATGAATCAGAGACTGTAAATTATTTTTTAACTTTTAAGTTCATCATTGAATTAATTTTTTAGAAACATTAAATGCCATTAGTGGGAACAGTTCAAATATACAAGCTAACCAATACTTAATGTAGACTATATGTTGAGACAATCCTTACATGAAAACAAATCAATGTTAAGTAATCAAGCACCTAAAGAAAACCAGAACTCCAATTCCAAACGAGAACTCCATTTCTAATACCCAAGACTAAATTTGGTGTTCTTAAAGAGAGTGAGATTACTTTACATTTAGCTGGTCTGGGTGAATACAGAAGGAGTGTAAACACCAGGCTTTCAATAGATACTTGCTAGATCAATAGTCGTGGAGATGTCAGGAAAAGCAAGTTGGCACTGAATTTAAGTCAGTAATGCATTGATTGAAATAGCATTAGACCACTGTCAAATTTGACAAATCCTATTCCTCAAACATAATGGAGTAGTTAACACAATATGGTGGACATGAAGGTTTTTGGGTTTAATGAAAGAAGATTTTATATAATAGACTATTTGAAAATATGGTGTTAACCTTTTGATGACTGTGCCAATCGTTAGTCTAGTCAACACAATCTAAAAACATTGCATCAACACCAAACAAATTAAGTATCTACTCTGAGTAACTACACTATACAAAAAAAGCATTTAATATAAACACCTATTGCATTTTATTCTACACAACTCTTGCATCTGCTCTACACAATATTGGTATCAAATCAGTACAACCATAAAATCAACTCTTAAACAGCCATAAAAAAAATCCATATAACATCTACTCTATAGAATCAATGCCTCTACCTTACTCATCCATTATATTACATCAACTCTACACAATTATAAAATATCTAACAAAGCTTTCTCATCTACTGTCCACATCTGTATCAAATCTATACAATCATATCTATTCCTTAACAACCAGTGCATCAACTATTTTCAACTATAACATCTACTCTGTCTCTAAACAGCAAAAAACATCGCATCTACTCTTATACAACTATTGCAACCACTCCATAAACTTCCTCTTCCTCCTCTAAATCTACCTCAGAACTAAGATTGACAGTGACTAAGACGAAAAGCACTGAAGAAAGTAAGACAAGCCTGTAAGTTAGCTCAATTCAAGTGACATTGAGGCTCCCTCCACCCTCACCCCCACCCCACCCAAAAAAAAATCCGAGAGAAGGAATCGAAGGGACTGAACGATTTGTCTCCCCTCACCCTCTTATATTTTATCCATCTTTTCAAAAAATTTGGACTTGATGGATTAATCCAGTGGATTTGTCAGCCTAATGGAACTTGATAGAACCTGGAGAACACAGCAATTAGCAGCCCTGGCAGGATCAATTAATTTTTGTTTCAAGTCAGGACTGCAACGTATCAGCCAAAATCACGCCTCTACGGCTGCAAACCTTTGTGCCGATGGAACGAGCACTTCGTCTTTTGAAAAATTATTTTCATTATTATTATTTAAGTCAGAAAACTAGGCTAATCCGATACCTCAACAAACCAACAATGCACCCACACACCCCTACAAAGATATATATATACGGCTTGAGTTCAAACTTCATTAGCTCCACATCAGCCACAGGCACATTTGTTTTTACATTAAACTAATAATTAAAATACGGTCAAATAAAATGACGTTTGTTTGGTGGTACTGTACGACTAGGCAAGCAAAACGTAATGGGCAGATCATATAACAGAAAGTAAGTTCACAACAACAAAATAAAAATGGCTGCGTGTTTAGATCTACACAATGCTCATTTCAAACCACCTCACCCCCCCCCCGGGTCATGCCGAGATGCGCTCTGTTTATCGCACGCGGAGTCTGCTGTACTCTCATTTATTCCATCTCTCAGCACCACCCTTTTGCCTCTATATATAGCCCAGCGTGTCAACGACCGCGTTCTAACCATTTGGTAGCACGGTATCGAAATTACGGGGTACGCGAAGTCAAGCAACATCACTCACGGCACTTTCCTTTTTTAAAAAAGAAGAAGAGGAGGACATGCCAATTAAGGCACTCGCCACTTGACCGCCCGTCAATAGCCCCAGGGTTCCCAAGACTTGCATCACCGAGGCCCATTTATTCAAGGTGAGAGGTAAGGCCGCTTGTCCTCAAACGATGGAACTATGGGCCCTGACATCATTCAATAGGCTTCCGGGGTATGCTTAATAGTGGATCCATACAGCGACTGACTTTTTTTTTTTTTNTATATATATATATATAAAATAAAGAAACAACTATATATTTATTTAATAAGGATCCAGAGATGCTTTTATCTCGAAACGATTCTGTTAGTACAGGTACTCAGCAGGACCGTTTACACTTAAGTACATGTCGAGCTTGTACCTTTTACCTCGCAGCCTGCATTGAATTTTTTTAAAGATTAACAAAGAGCCATGTGCAGAACCACCAATCCGCCTTGAAGATTGGATTGGAGACCGCTGATCTAGAAGTGGAGAGGATGTCTATGGCGTTAGAGAGTAAAGAAGACCTGATCTCACCAAATCATTTTTCTAAAATTTAATACACTTACTTAATCAATAGAACAGTTTATAAGAAGATGAAGGAAGTGCGCCGTCGTCTAGCTAAGAGAAAGAATTTCCCGACTGTCGTGGTCTTCACCGATTCTCGGTTTTCGCTCGAAACCTTGAGTCGAAGCTCTCTGGAGGCCAAGATAGTAAGTGCCATTCTGGATACAGTAGGTGACATCCTGGCACGTGGCGGCAAAGTAGTCCTACAGTTCATGGCTGGACACTGCGGAACGGCCCAATCAGACAGGGTCGACGCACTGGCCAGGGCAGGCGCAACTCAGCCCCAACCCGACAAGCCCTTGACCCAACTGGGGGTCAAGTCGTGGCTAAAAGACCATTTCCGAGAGAAATGGCTTGAGGGCTGGGCAAATGGGAATACGGCCAGAAAGGTATACCAGAAACTGCCGCGACCGAACAAAAGCGATGTCTGGTGGAAACTTGATCGTAGTAGTCAGTCACTCATAACTAGAATGAGAACGGACCATTGTCCCATACGAAGCTACCTATACAAGTTTGACAACAGAAGGGAACTGGCCTGTCGATTGTGCGGCTGCCCGGAGGAGACGGTGGCCCACGTGCTAGAGTGTTGCCCCGAGTTGGACGGGGCTTTAGATGGTGAAGTTGCAACACCTGCAGAGGACTACCTCTACGGCGATGCCCGAATGTTGAGGCTCGCCTGCGAAAAATTGAACCGGGTTTTAAGAGCCTAACGGCTCAACCCAACAGAGAACGTACATTCATAAGAAGATGAATTTATGTGGTAAAAACGTGTGTTTAATTCAACCATGACCCAGATACATATATAGAAGTAACAAACAATTCATTCAAAGAGGTCTCTAGACTGAAAGTTCCTTGTATTTGGACTAATGCCAAAAGATAAACAATTGAAATGCCCTGGAAGCTATAAAATTATTGTTCTTTTACCTAGAAGCTGATCAATTAAATGGCCAGAAAAACGTCCGAAGCCCAATTACTGAAGCATGGATCTGAAAAATGGGCGCCTTGGGCGCATTCCGAGATGATTACCGGGCACTCTCAATGGGCAGGAAACATGAAAATATGCAGCTCATAAAAAGATGTTAAAGCTATGGTCATATCGAGTCTGCGCTGAAAAAGCACATTTTATCTTAAAGTAGATGAGAATAGAATATTGGATGATCCTACGGGGTTAAAATGTACTTCGGTAAACACAGATGACTTGTAACACAGCCAGGTCTACGCTCTATACAAATGTTGACCGCTGCATGCCTTCTATGAGTCATCAGACAGTGTCATATGGTTCGGTGTTCGATTTCCTGAGGTCTGCAACACTCACTATCAGTGTTCGCTAGTCTTTAAATCAGATAAAGCTTATCTACATTTGGAGGTCACCTACTCCCCACTCAATGACCGCATAATATGCACCTTATAGCGCGGCTACCACCAAGAATGTCTATTCCCCATTTCTACTCGTATTTGATATGTTACCAGAGAGCAGGGAGAGGGTGTGGATACAATCTGTACTTTCTCAGGCAGCCTCAGATAGGAATTTTCGCCTAAAACCCGCGTCATAAGACAAACGAGAAAATACCCCTAAACGAATAGAGGAAATCAATAACTTGTTATGTGGAAGTTGATGCTGTCAATATGCAAGCTCGCTAACTGGTTCTTTACTCCCATAGCCCAGAAGTCATGGCTTCACAAAAAACTTTTTTTTAGAAGTGTCAGATTAGTATTAAAAAATTGTAGATCGTGCGTATCACATAAGAGTTAGGAAACACTTGAGTCTCTCCGACTTCGCCATTGTCTCAGACTCAGTCAGTGGGTCAGACCTTTCTGGCCAGTGTGTCAACGAGTCACAGGTGACGCCTAATTGGGTACACGCCGGACACAAGGTGACCACTTCAGGCTCGACCATCAAATATTGACAAGCCGGCTTTGCCGGGCCATCCACAGAACGACTCCAATGTGGGGCGGGCAGGGGGATATGGCGAGGGCAGGGATTGTGCACCGCGACAAGACAGTCAAATACTACGACCAATCGATGACCACCACGGCGCACCACTCGTATGTACCACCAGGACATCCACCTAGCTAAGATAGAAACATGACGGGTGGCGGTGAGGACGTGAGACCCTTCTTTTTGGCTCCCCCCCCCCCCCACGATAAGGACTAGGGAGGGGTTGCCTCCCAATTTTTGCCGAGAACAGAAAGGAAGACTAACTGACGTAACTGAATATGTCGTGGGGGATATAGTGGCGGGGTTACAACTGTGATCCGTCGACTCATTAAGCTTTGACTATATGAAGTATAAAGAGGCTTAAATGAGATTTAAATAGATAAGCTAGAGCTGATGTCCTTCAAAAATACAACATCCAAGTCTAATTCAACTTTGAGAGACAAACATATTTGATGGGGGGAGGGGTGTAAATAGATTATGATACTACAGCAAGAGATGCATCTTCCTAGCACACACAACTGACCGAGAGACAATTGACAACACGGAGCTCTTCTAAAATCAATTATACCAACTAATACAAACAGAAGCATTGTTTGTGTGTTGTATCCGTTTTTGTAATGCGCATTCTTGTTTCGAAATTCATTGTTAAATCAGACATTAACAAACAAAAAATTACTGGTAATTGCAAGGAGATGTTGACGTGCTCTATGACAACTGTCAATAGATGGTGTTGACTTTCACCCCACATACTGTCAACATTGCCGGAGACAGTAGTCGCAGTGTCGTACCGCGGAGACCCGGGCCTCCGAGCATTGATTATTTTTTTTGTGTAGAGCTTTGCTTTTTAAAAAAATACATTGGAGATCTCTGTCCTGCTGATGAGAAAATATTGGGTTGTCACGGCAAAGGAACAGGGCGAAATTAACGGATGGGATGAACACAGGAGGCTTGTTCGATTACACGACAAACTCATTCACATGCAGAGTTTGACAAGACAACGGCGGCGCAGTTTGGGAATGGAGGCTCTATGTACTGGCTGGCTCATCTTCTCAAAGAAATCTACGAGCAGCGCAGGGATGAAACGCCGCCAAAACGACTTGACCACAGGTTATCAAACAAGATTAGAGAGGAAAAGGAAAACACAGATGTCAGCCATAAAATTTGACGTTAGATGAACTGTGAGTCACCGCAACAAAATATTTAAACGGCGCACAATTGAGAGAAATATTAATTTCCAAATTTAAAACAATAGAATATAAAAGAGTTTTGTAGGTTGTTGTGTTTTTTAAATATAATTTTTACAATGGCGTGCGGTCCACTCCAGCCAAAGGACAATTACATTTTATTCAGCTAACGTAAGTGCTGTCTCAATGGCATTGCCGTACCATACAATTGTTTAGGCCTCATAGGTGGTTTTGCTGATGTACAATGACTCTCATCCAGATCAAACACAATCTGACGCCCAGAGGTAACACCAACAAACCTTTGACCTGGACATCTCAAATGAGAGAGAAATGAAGACGCTTATGATGTAGCGCAGTCGGTTCTGACGTCAGTGGATAAGCCGGTTAACGCTCAAAACATAGCTGGTTGGCAGAGAGGTACCACCAATGTATGGGGACGACACTGAATAGCCGGCCAACTAACGCCCAACATAGCTGGCTAGCAGATTACGACCAATATATGGGGGCGACACTGGATAGCCAACACATAACCAAGGACGGTGTATGTGGCGTCACAAGATATCTGCCTCATACGCAAGTTAGCCTGGTATGAGAGGCGTCAACAGATATCAACAAGCCGATGGACTTTCACCAAGCACAGTGTGGGGGAGAATTTGATAAGACGGGCTTAGGGCGCCACAATAAATAAGGAATGATAGCAAATTAGAGGTGCGAGAAACTTGAGATAGGTCAACAAGACACGTGACAGCGCAGTCCCCAAAAGTTGAATTTGATACTGGGCCGGTGGGGGCTAGGGTCAGATGGATTCTCCTAAGTACATTCTGTGCCCATCGGTAGCTGAGTGTGTAAAGTTTGCAACAAGTATCAAATATTATTCAGGCACTAGCTAGATGCGAAGCCATGAATTAATCCATAATCTCAACTCATGTTTAGAGCACATACGCACAAACTCGTTCACGGGAAGCAAGTGATTTGCTGCTAAATTACTGCGGGACTCCACTATCGACACTCGGGTCCCCGGACCACTTCATGTCGGGTGTCTCTAGGCGTGTCGCCCATCCGGGGATGTTGGAAGAAGGCGTGATGTCCGGCTACATTTAGTGACCAATTACTGGACCTACAAGAGGCCAGAAAACACGCAGTTTAAAAAAAAAAATCTACTCCCTAATTAGCATCGTGTCTTGCCGAGACACAGCGAAGTTTGTGGATATCGACGGATAATAAACTGGGGTTTGATCTTATAGAGAAATCTACAAATATGCGCTTTAAAGATGTTTAATTATGGGCTAAATGCGAGAAGTTGGTAGCTTTATTTAGCATGGTTACTATACCAATTCTAATATAAAACTTGCTTGAGAGTCTATATGAAAAAAAATTACTGGACATTTTTTTTTTACAATAAAAACTATTTAAAAAAAAAAGAAGTTGTGCTCTAAAACAGAGATCGCGCTGCGCGGGAAGGTACGCAAAAAATTTTTATAGCAAAAAATAATGACTATTAAGGTTGCTGCTTGTTTTTAAGAACGTTTTTCCGTGTTTCATTATTATTTCTCTCAATGAGATTTCAAAAATATTCCAGATTTTCTAGAATTTCAGTAGGTTGCTTACTATATATGTATCAAAATAAGTACTTGGATTTAACGGTGTTCATCGGCCTGCTTGGTATCATGATCAATGTTCCCTCTATCGCTCATTGGTCTGCGTGCAAAGTTGTTTTTTTAAATATTTGAGATATTGTCATAATTTTTTTTTTAATTTAAAAATATTGTGAAAATGTACACATCACCCATTTTTGTGCATATCTTACAAAAATTGCTGCAATATAATTCTAAACTGCTGCGCAGCGTCAGCCAGATATCTGAGCACCCACGCAACCAAATGGGAACATTGATCATGATGTCCACATTTTTATGAGATTCGCCAGGTAGGAAGAGCAAAGCAAATTAATTATCATGCTGTTTTCCTGGTAGGCACATCAACGCCAGATTAGTATCATGAGACTTTTCAGATAGGAAAAACAATGCCAGATTAGTATCATGATGTTTTCCAGTTAGGAACAGCAAAGCCAGATTAGTATTATGATATTTTTCAGGTAGGAAAAACAATGCCAGATTTGTATCACCTCATGATACTTGGTATCAAGAGTTTCATCAGGTAGGAACAGCTAAACTAAGTTAATTTGATGCAGTTAATTAGGTAACCTTGCAGAAAATCATTGAGTCAAAGCACAGAGGTGCACACCTCTATGTTAACGACACCCAAGTAACTGTTCTCTTGCTTAAAATTAAACTATTAAAATTAATGTTGCTGATGTATCTTTAACGTGCTATGGTGTTAACTATAAATGCCAAATGTAAACGATTTCTGTACGTCTGGCAACCTAACGCATGGCAGGGCCTTTATGGGGTGTAGTGCCACTGATTAGGTCAACCGGTCGTAGATTTGGGCGCTACATGGGTTGTAGCGCCACTAATTATGTCAATCAGACGCGGGTCAGGGCCCTATATGGGGCTCTAGAACCACTGATGTCAACCAGAAGCAGGACAGGACCCTTTATTGGCAGAAGTGCAGATGATGATGTTGACTAGATGACTTGATAAGGAAGATGTGGTAGTCAGAGGGGATTATAAAAAGATTGTAAGCAAGACGCCAAAACCGCAGATAGTCTTTTTTTTTTAATTGAGATGCAGATGCTACTTTAGACTGGTTATCGCGCTTACAACTGCATAATTGTTTTGCTCGCAGTGGGAAGGGCCACAATATGTGCTATGAGTTAAAAAAAAACAAACAAGAGGTTGCTGAGCAATGAATCAGATGAACACAGCTCTAGTCACACCAACACCTGACAAAGCTCAACACAAGTGAAAGCACACGTTGCCCTGTGTTAAATGCACCAGCCCCGGCAATGCATCGTAATAGATGGCCTAAAATTGCCGTTTGGAATACACTTTGTTTCTATGGCACTGCGTGTAACTCTTATGTCGAGGAGATCATTTTCAATGGTGGGAGGGGATCAATCGATTTAATTCACGCCAAGCTCATCTCCAGAGACCCCCACCCCACAATGCTCCTAAAACATGTCTTTTTTCTTGGCCAATGCTTTCAAATAACACTCGAACGTAAACCCCACATGCAGATGATTATCCCGGTATTAGCTAAAAATAGGACTGAATGTGGGTTATTTTGGTGGAGAAATGTGGGTCACATAGTCGACAAGTGCAACTTTAAGACTGCATTATTCTAAGATTTGGAAGTTGGAAAGCCACATGAAGACATTATCATTCTTTTAATAGCTTTTCTAAACATCAAACTATAAAAAAAGAATCTTGTTAATACACCCATCGACAACATGTGTCTAAATTTCAGTTCAGCTATTTTAAATAAATAAATAAGTAAGCAGTATAATGTTTATTATACTGTGAGTATATGAGGCTATTGAGTAGTGTTATTACTAGAGTAATGCGGTCTTACAGCGAAGGTAAAATGACATCTCGCTCTTAAGCTTTTTCTTGATAAATTTGTAACAAGAGAACGCCTTTCAAAGAGCGTCTTATTATTTCACGTCATTGGTACAAACTTTGCATGGATAGGATAAATAGCCTGTCATTCGTAAATATGCGTGAACAGGAAAACGAAAAGGATGTCATTCCATGTCAACTACAACACTTCTTGGGATCACCACTATCGGAGCCAATGTTGACATAAACCACACAAGACATGTTAAAGTTCAGCCGCTGAGACAGGAGCACAGATTCAAAACGGAGTTTGGGGGCTGGAAGGCGGGGAGCTCCCAAATATTAACTCCGTTGGCGGGGGGGCTGCTGGAAAAGCATTGTGAGAGCATTGAAGGTGGGGAGCACTAAATGTTAAATCACGTAAAGAAAAAAAGCTCGGATACAGCCACAAAACTTGCATCAATAGACCAACAAAGAATGGATTATTTGCAGTTTATTCATATTTATCAGAGTACTTGCCAAAAGAGCCCAAGTCGTCGCTACAATGGTGGTTCTCAAATCATATTAGGTGACAGGCGATGCATAAACCAACGTAAAAACAACCAGTTAATTGCTAATAAATCTGATTCTGGCGAGTTTTCGTTTATGTAACAGTTATAGGCTGGGAGAATGAAGGGGACGCAGGTTACAGGGGATTTTCGTGAAAGTATGTTGTTGGAAGGGGGTGGCAAATATCTGACCGACGCCGTGCAGCAGCTTTGAATTACCGCGCAGCAAATTTCGTGAATATTGCACCAAAAGTGGATGTCTTGCAATTTCGCACACGAGTTTGTTTTGTGTTTTTTTCTTACTTTGCACAGGGACCAACGAGCCTTAAAGAGATCATTGTAGGAGACCCAGACCTAGTGATGCGGAGGTCGGGCGCCATAATTCATTATTCGACAAGTTCCTTTTGCAAGCTTCGAGCAGCTCAGGCGAATCGTGCTATTAGTTCTCTTCCCACTTGGCACATGTTCGGACGATGCTTAGTGCTCCAGACTGCAGGACTTTTCGTAAAGTGGACGAGTATAGACATGGATCTGACAGAAAAAAAAAAACAACTATCTAAATTTTTCTAAATAAACTTAAATTCGCGAGTCTAATCCAAGATGGAAGGTAGTTGTGTGAAAGAGCGAAATGAAATGCGAAAAAAGATAGCAATTATCGCAATGAGAATCTTTAGACCCCAAGCATGCAGAGTCTAAACTAAAAGATTATACTCAAATGGAATAGAGGAAATAGGAAAGTGATAAAAACTATCCTCTAAAGCAGTGTTTCTCAAACATTTTAGTATGACTGATGCCGCGCAGCAGTTTAGAACTACCACGCATCAAATTTTGTAAAATATTTCACACAATAATGTATGCTGAGCATCTATATACACTTTTTTTTTTCTCTTTGCACACGCACCAATGAACCTTAAAGGAAACATTGCCGGTGTACTATTTTCACTGTATAGAAGTGGTAGCGATATGAGCCCCCACATGGCCTTCAGTTCTAAAACATTTGGCATGAATTCGGTTAGTTATATGCTTCATGTCATACAACAATTTTGAAAAGAATAATCTCTTGTCTTCACTAATCTGTATTGTCGTGGACGGTTACCACTTTAATTCAAGTAACTAAATTCTTCACGATTTACGACTGGAACTATAAATTGTTTTAAAATGCTGCTTGAGAATAAAAGGTTTCAAATGTTGGACATCATTTCTATCAATGATAAAAAAAAGTATATTAATAGTCAATAGTTTCTACGACTGTGTGAGTAACGAAGTCAATTTTAATTGGCTTCCTTTCATATGAAACATCAGACACGCCTCTCTTTCCTATCTAGCCTTCTCGTCGGGTTGGCTGCCCTCCCCCTCAATATCAACGTTGTCCTTGATTAATCTGCGCCTATTATGCCATTTCCCCTAACTCGAAAACTCCGTAAGTTGAAGTTGTTTTTGGGTCTCTTTGAGTTCGACTTAGAGAGGTTCGACTGTCATTTTTTATTTTTATATATTATCTCTTTCTTGAGTCTTTTAAATTTTATTTTGGATGGGGGTGGGGCTGACTACATGTTGACCGATTGATATGAAAATCTTCACATTCGATTGTATCCCTAAATATAGGGATCGAAGTCAAGAGGCGTGCCAATTACTGAAATAGACAACCCAATTGCATCTCTAAAATGTAGTGTGTTGCAAGTAAAAGTAGTTAAAGATACATAAAGATTAACCTTAATATTAATATATTAATTTCATAGCTTCTGTAGGCATAAATAAATGCAATCTGAAAAAAATGTATTATTTTTATTTGAATTAATTTTTTTTTTTAATTTTTTTTTTTTTTTTGTAAACGTAAGATTTTTTTCGGTAACACAGGTTAATAATAATATTTCTCACAGTATTGTAAATTAAATTTCAAAAGAAATTAACAATTCTTATTTTGTTACCTAAATTTTCTTCAAGAACAACGCACTTTATAAAATATATGTGTACTGGTGCTTTGTTGTACAGCGATTACGGGAAAATAAATATTAATGTACATCAGATATTGACAATAGAAAGTTATTTTAAGATAAAGTGTTCTTTCTCGCTGACAAAATATAGTCTAGTGCCTATTTTAAAAATTCTTAGAATTTAAAATATAATTCTATTATACAATTATTAATTTATTTATGCATATTAGAATACAAATTATGTCATCCAACAATTTTAAAAAGAATAATCTTAAGCATTGACCGCTTAATGTACATTTTTTATCGCTTCATGTTACTTTCTTATCGTCGTCACTTCTTATTAAAATATGTTGAGAACATGCGATAGAACGTCCGGCAACTTATCACTGTGAGGTATTGGGATACCAGCATCATCCTCACATACAAAACCGAATGGAATATATGCGGAGTGATATTTTCAAGTGAGGCTAGCACGAATGGTTTCGGTTTCTCTAAAGAATCTTATGCTTCATTTATATTTCAATCAGCTTATTGTTAAGAAGAGTCAGAATTTGGTTGATGCTCAGCATTCATGTTTCTTCTCTTTGTAAACATATACATTGGTCCCTTATTTTCCATTTATAAATTTGGTTAAATAACAATAAATAGTTGTGGTATCGAATATCAACTTTATTCTCTATATTGTTTTTTAAGTTTTGAAGAAACAAAAAATCTAATTTCAAATGTTACATTGTACTACAACTCACAGGAATGCCAATCTTATTGTTTAAGTTTGGGGGATTTCTATAATGATAATGATAAATTATTTTTACGTGCTATTTCGAAGTTGATTGAAGTCAACTAATCACCGAAATTTGGGTCATCTCTTTCACATTCATGATCTGTGATTATGAATTCGTATTGAAATAAGAGCAGACTAATTTTAATTAAGACTTAAAATAGAGCAATTCATGCTGTTTGTTACCCCCCAAAAAATAAACACCATTTTGTTAATTTTCTTAAAACACTAAACATTTATGACATTCATTAAAGTTTATTTTATAATTCGTTGAAATCAATATAAATTATTAATATGTTCGAGTAAATATAATATACTATTTTGAGTCGAAATTAAGTCGGATATTTTATTTCTGTAAACCGGCAGTTGGAAATTTCCGGATGCTGATAAGGAATTCATAAAGATCTAATTTTTAAGTTCAAAACTTGCATCTATGTTACATTAACACACAAAAAAATCATGTTAAGCCTGGTCCCTTTTTGGACTCAGGACGTGTTAGCGCATTTTCGTATTATGTATCAGTACTTATGTTAGATATCAGCATTATGTAGTTATCAGTAATTGTGTTTAGATTTTAGACATATTTTTATGAATTTTTAGGAACTCTTGTGTGTTGGTGGTGGTAGGAACTCTTGTGTGTTGGCGGTGGTAGAAACTCTTGTGTGTTGGTGGTGGTAGGAATTCTTGTGTGTTGGAGGTGGTAGGAACTCTTGTAATATACATCATGGGTCTAGGACTTTCATACTTCCAGGAGCTCTACTGCCACTACAAGAGGTCGGATCGAGTAACTGAGTGTTGATGCACAAATGGCAGGTCAGGACATACAAAAAACATATATACATCATGGGTCTAGGACTTATGGATGCTGAGATCTAGGGTGATGACAGACGGACAGAACGGATACAATAGCGCATTTCGACTTCTCGAAAATGCGCTAAAAACATTCCTTAATCATTATTGAAATTAATATATTATTTTTATTGTGTGTGCTTATTGTCAAAAATTGACATATTTTAAAGGTTAGTATTAATGGCTGCAAATGGAAGATTATATTTTACCACGTTTTTCTTAGTTTGCTTTCTTGTCTGTTTGTCTTTCCGGGGCAAAAATTGAATTCCTTTTTTGAACCACTTCTGATCATCCAATTTTGATGAAATTTTGCATGCATACTTGATTCACATGACAATTTAATATTTCATTAATTATAGTACTCAATTCTACTTAATTATAGTAATTATACTAAAAATAAAGATGTATGACGTCATTAACATGAAAATTTCAAGGGAAGTAACATAACCAGGGAATTTTCATTTTTTTAGTTATTTCCCATGTCTTAAAGACATTTTAGTAAGCAATAATAATATATATATAAAAAAGCTTTTTAAAACACCACGTTTTTCATTTGAACTAAAAAGTATAAAATAAAAATATTTTTAAAAAAGTTTTTAAGATACCACGTTTTGTGAACTAAAAAGAAGAAAATAAATTTTTTCTTGGGCTATGTTGGAACTTCCCTTCCCCTGGGCTGAGCCAGAACTGTTTTGTTGGATGCACATTGTGGACATTTTGTACATACACACTCTTACACACCAAAATATTTTCGAACTGAAAACGTGGGGCGCATTCGGCTGAAATTAAATGAAGTATCATATATAGACTGTGGAGGAATTTGAAACTGAAAAGTTTAATGTAATAGCATTAATAGACCAAATTTCAGCCGAATGCGCCCGACGTTTTCAGTTCGAAAATATTTTGGTGTGTAAGAGTGTGTATGTACAAAATGTCCACAATGTGCATCCAACAAAACAGTTCTGGCTCAGCCCAGGGGAAGGGNCACCAAAATATTTTCGAACTGAAAACGTCGGGCGCATTCGGCTGAAATTTGGTCTATTAATGCTATTACATTAAACTTTTCAGTTTCAAATTCCTCCACAGTCTATATATGATACTTCATTTAATGGTCTATTAATGCTATTACATTAAACTTTTCAGTTTCAAATTCCTCCACAGTCTATATATGATACGCCCCACGTTTTCAGTTCGAAAATATTTTGGTGTGTAAGAGTGTGTATGTACAAAATGTCCACAATGTGCATCCAACAAAACAGTTCTGGCTCAGCCCAGGGGAAGGGAAGTTCCAACATAGCCCAAGAAAAAATTTATTTTCTTCTTTTTAGTTCACAAAACGTGGTATCTTAAAAACTTTTTTAAAAATATTTTTATTTCTTTTCTTTCTTGATAATTTATGCGGACCACCACTTTGGGTAGTATTGTTCTAAAGAACAGGGAATAGTGAAAAGGGCTTAGTTTAAAAAAACGTAACCAGTCCCCCAAAACAGATTAAACCTACGCCCCAGACACAGGAACTGTAACCATCTAAAAAGCCCAGGTTCAAGTAGAAACTCAGACTTCCTTGTACAACCCCCTGTCCCCAACCCCCATTGTCGGGCAGACATCAGATCAGTACCCCGGCGGAGGCTCGTGTAGTTTATCGTCAGAATATTTGGCAGCGATCAATACAATGATCCATGGATATAGCCAGTACAAACATACCATGATCCATGGATATAGCCTGTACAAACATACCATGATCCATGGATATGGCGAGTACAAACATACAACGATCCATGGATATGGCCAATTCAAACATTACAGAATGATACATGGATGGGGCAAGTATTCAAAATGTATACAATGATCCATGGATAGGGCCAGTATAAGCTCTATACAATGATCCATGGATGCGGCCAGTACAAAGATACAATGATACATGAATAGAGCCAGTACAAAGATTATACAGTGATCCATGGTGAGGACCAAGGTTCCTTTTAAGCTTCGCGGCAGCGCTGTCGCTCAGATATCTGATCGACGCCGCGCAGCAGATTAGAATTACCGCGCAGTAAATTTCGTAAAATGTTGAACAAAAAAATTTATCCTGTGCAACTTTGCACACGAGAGCGAGATGTTGTTTGTTTGTTTTTTTAACTTTGCACACGGACCATTAAACCTTAGAGGGAACATTCGTTAGGACCAGTTTAAACATACAATCATCAATGAATATGGGCAGAGCATATAATATATAATAAATACAATGATCCATGTATAGGGCCAGAACAAAACATATCGAAAAATTATGATGGGAGATGTTAAACACATTTTTCACCATTGGATAGCTTCAAGTTATCACATTCGCTTGGGTTAAGATTTTTTTTTAAAATTATTACGATTTATACAGTCAACGATGGATGAGGCTTGTCCGTGTCATAACAAGCGCACCATGGGCAGACATCCCACGGGCAGGGCCTGCCAAAGGTTAACACACGCTCCAGTAATAAACGATCAATTTCTGTCCTGCGCGACCACTGGCGGTATTTGGTGCACGCATGTTATTTGATTACCCGCGCTATTTAACCCTCTTTGACATGTGCTGTCTCTTTCTTGTCCGGCCGTTCAGTACATGGACAAAAACACACAATGAGGGGGGGGGGGGGGGGGCAGCGTCCATTTTTTGTCCACAAAAACAATGGCTCATTTATGGTTAGGATTTAAGTTTTACAACGAACAGGCTGTGATTTTTAGAGTTATATATACAGATGAAGATTTAAGTCAGTGACGTGAAGTTTTTGTACGTAGCGGGGCGAGATCAGCCATTAAGAATAAAAAGTATCGTGTGATCTTCAGACATTGTTCCTGGAAAAACCGATAACCGGTTAATTATTTTCTTACATAAGAGAATGAACTTACTATTTAATAGCTAAAAATAAAACTTATCTTTTTATTTTGTTTAAACCACAAAAAATTGAAAGTACAATAATAATAAAAGCTATATGAACGTTTCTTTGAACGTTAAATGTCGTTCAAGTATATGACCACCATCAAACATAATCGAACCCGACTCTGGTGTACAGAAAAATCGGAAAAGTATTGGAAAATACAAGAATCGGTTGGCCAAACGAAATCTCTCCTCATAAAAATTAAACTGATAATCATCGTTTGAGACCAAAAAGTATTGGGAATTTAGAAGAAAAACACGCACAGATATATATACTCGCCTCTCCCTCCAGGCAACCCTTTTACGTAACAAGCACCATTGATAACCAGGTCAAACGCATGTAATAATTTGTTATATTCATCATACATCTTTTTGCTTCAGAGATATCGACTGGGGTGGTAAAGGGTTGCTTATTGTTGAGGCAACATAGAACACACAACATTATTTCTTAAAAGATGAGGAAAAGGCAATCCTGACTATTGGTCAGAAATAACCTATAGAAAGGAGCCTGGGTGACTTAGATAATATAGAGGATAACATAGACTAAGATTTTAAATTATGGCACGGTAGGGGAAGGAAAGCATGAGATAAATAAGTTGTTTTCGTTAAAATAAATATTTTAAAATTTTAAAAAGAACGAATCGGCTAGTATCAACAAGACTTGATTTTAATGTAGTTTGTTCGCTGCAGAAAGAGTTCTTCTTAAATTATATTTTATACAATCAGAAATGAAGGGAGTCTCGTAATTCATTCTAATACTATCAGATCCAGCAATCGCCTTCACGCTCACAGATCAAGGCAGTTGTAAACAAAAAGTCCCGGGGTTAATGATAAGTCGTTCCCCCATTAGACTAATTAGTTCTGCAAGTCACTGACGGCTTGAGATACTGGTTCAACGCGTGCCCACATGGTTTACCTCTCCTTCTAGTGTAGAGGTTAGACGGCTAGTTTTGAAGCAGAAAAAAAGGGGAGGGTGGAAGGCTTCTGTTAAAGTAGGTGGTGTCCCTCCAGAATTAAATTTAGTTGATCCATACCAACCTTGACGACGGGATGGTATGGCAATGTAAAGAAGTTAGCATCATCGACCGTAGCAGCGTTCAATGTTTTTTTTTTTAATGACATGTTGGCCAGGGATTCCGAAGCAGTGGCGTAGGGTGCAGTGTTAAAAAAAAAGGATGGGTGGGGATGAGCAAGACGTATGCAAGGATTGATTATACTGAGAGTGATGAGAAGTAATGGAGAGAGATGTCGGATGTGCTTAGATATTACTAAGGGGTAAAAGTATAGAAATATGTTGTTGTTTTTTTTACAAAAACTATGTTCCCACTAAATTCAAGACAAACATTGAAAAGAATGGCGACACACATACGAAATTTCCCAAATCCAAGACAAATACACACACACACTTATTGTGGTAATTAGCTGATTTACAACAGTTAACATCCCTCAACCCACCAGGATTACGAACCACTGGACTAGAGGAATTAGCTTGAAAACTAACAGGCCTGTGTCAATACGTGGGAACAATTTAAGTCACGTCTGGTTTGATATTGACATTGGGATAATATGTGCAGCAGTGGCAGGGGAAAATGATACTGCATCAAAGATGCGCGCCTTACGTTGTCAGAGATATGCATAGTTTTATAGCATGAGGCATAAGAAGACGGAGAATGCTTTCCGATTACACTGACAGAGATAGCAGACGTATTATTTATTATGGAGTCAATCAGAGATATTCAGCTTTATAATGGATTGCATAAAGCAATATTGAACCCCAACCCGATAACCATTTTTTTATTAATAAAACCTGGTGGAACCTGGTTATCATGCAAGGTGTCTAATATGCTGCAAGAATGTCAAGGCGGACTCTATTTTAAACTACCAAAGTCCTAAGTCATGTGTAGGATTGGGGGGGGGGGATAGACAATCAAATACATCTACAAGTGGATGAGAAGCAGAAACCAGTATAGGAACGCATGACCCAGCAGGAGTAGATACTAAAAAAAAATATCTCGAATTGAAAGATTTCATTTGCCAATGCATCAGAAACTTTGAGGGAGCGAGAGATACAATTACAAAAATGTATGTTAGGAATTTATTATTTGTTATAACAATTTTTTAATTTCAAGGGAGAAAATATGATCTTGAAGAATGATAAGCGAAATGACTTTTTAAAAGTTTCTAAACTGTCAAATATAAAATCAATTTGTTTTTATTATTTAGAATTAGTTTTTAATTTAAATTTATAACTTTAAATTTTATTTTGAGTGTATCCTTGCTCTTTTAGGCCTACACTAACGCATATATATGTAATTGTGCTATAATACTATTAATAATAGTATTATTTACGGCAGTCACAGATCGGTACTCTTCATTAACTGTTGTAATCAATCTATAATACCGCTTCATTTTAGAACAAATACTGGCCAGGTCAAACGGTAAATTCAAGAGAAACGAATGCTGCACAGCTGAATACACCCTGACACAGGAATAGGGCAATGTTCTATGAGCAGCTGGAAGTATACAAAGAATCTACTGCGATTGTATCATTCATACCGGTTGAACAACGCCCAGCTGGTGGCTTATTCAATACGAGAGAGAAAACTTCAATGTGTCGAGATTGGTGAACACTGGTGGTGAATTATTTCATAATTTAAAGGCATGTAATAAACTTCTACATATGCAGCTCTGTAGGGTTTAAGTTGGTATAGCTACACAAGCAATCTTCACTCGAACTTTCGAATTGCATTCAGATATTTTTCTATGCCATCCTCGTCCCTTTTTAACAACACTCAACCTCTGTCTCACTCTCTGTCACACCTAATTACAAAGAAAATCATAGAATACTGTCTGTTCAAATACAAACTTTACAGGCTGCTTATTAACGTTGAACGAAAATTCTGGTGTCTCTTTAAGTAGTACGATACATGGCTATTGTAAGGTAGACGTTCGTCTGGGTCCAGAAAAGACGTCTTGACACAGACATGCACGTGGACCACCGCATTGTCTGTCTGACAGTCGAGACAAATAGAGCTATTATACTTTACCCTTACAACTAATACAATTAGCTTACATGCATGTCTGGCTATCGGACAAGACAGTACCAGTGTGCGATGGCAATACGAGCACAGCTAGGTCTTGGCAGACGAGACCAACCATTGCTGCGTGTCCACTAAAAAAAAATACGACATGCAGCTATAATTATTCTAAACTTGCATTTTGAGAACGAGAAAGCAGAAAACGACTCTTCGGCAGGTTATTCGGACTGGGTTCGGTTAATCCTGTTAGGTCAAGTTACCCCGAACTGGTTCAAGGCTGCAACTGTTCTAAACACTGCCGATAAAGCCAGTGCGCTCCTATTTAATGACAAGGTGTATCAATCCAGAAGCGGGTCTAAGCTCTCTATAACAGCCGATGATTGGGCCCATGAAGTACGGGGTACAGATTTGAATATAAGCTTTCCAAAAACATTTGAGAATATGATCTAAGCTCACCAACATTTGATAAAGAGAATCATGAGTTACTGGGTACAGAATCGTATCTGAGCTCTCCAACAACGATTTAGAGGACCCATGACGTACAATTATAAGCCCGCTCTACTATCGCTGACGCAGCGCAGGCGTCAATGTATTAAGAATGAAACGCGATTTCAAATAGATTAACGTAGACACAAAAATTATATCAATTGACTGAAAGGGTTCCCTAAAACTAAAGCAAGGCCGAGGTGGTAAACTGCTTTGCACCATAATATATCCTACACCTGAACTATTGGCGCCCAGAACTTGCTATCTAGACATAGGATAGACTATCTACACTAATATATCACGCACAAAACTCTAACGCATACATTATTGAATTAATAAAAATAAAAAATTAGGTGAAAACTTTGCAAAGTGTTTAAATGTGCCCCCAGGCTCCTTGGGTTTGTAAATCGACAAACAACTAAAGCTGTGTCCCATTAGCGTGGATTTAGATTTCATGATCACACGGGATTGCCTAATGTTCATTGAGTATACTAGCCTAGACGTAGCACTACCAGCTCTCTCTACCATGTGTTCATTTCTAATGTGTTTGAAATATCAATTAATTCGTGCGATTTAAAGCTATTATACTTCTGATTTCAGACTGCTAGTCTTTTGCAAAATTGAATGTTCGTTTCTCTCTATCTCTTTTTTTAAAAAACACTCTTCAGCATATCAAAACAAAAAAGGAAACATATCGCCATCCAAGAAGCTAACCTATTGCCGTCTTAAAAGTAATTATGACAAGATGGCCTTTCAGATCACCTGCTTCAATTAACATTTTGGGTCGATGGTTTGGACAACGCAGCACAGGATTGGAGAATCAAAAAATGAAGAAAAAAATGTTTTCTCCAACCCTTTATGACTTTATGACATAAAAGGTTGGAGACATATACACTTATTTTTTTATTTAGCGAGGGCCCCCGGGCTATTTAACACCGACGGACAATGTTGATATCAAATTTTATGCGAGGGCTTCACAAAACGAAAAGCTGCTGACAACCGAGGAGCGAAGTCGTGGCTTACAAACATCTGGGTAGTTAAGCTGAGACAAGAGCAATGGCTTACAAACACATGGGTTGTTAGGCTGAGAGGAGATCAATGTCCTAAAAACACCTGAGTTGTTTAACTTTGATCGGAGCAATGACTTACAAACACCTAGGTTGTTTAACTGAGAGCGGAGCATTGGCTTACAAACACCTGGATTCTCTAGCTGAGAGCGGAGTCATGGTTGCTAAGCGCTTATAGAAACAGAGGCACATTTTTCAAAGGGTTTACAAAACAACAAATAAAGGGGGAGGGGTGCCTATGTGGTTGGCACAGTTCTATGGGGGCAGGGAAACACCCGATCCTTCTTCCTCATCTTCATGCCCCTGGCAAGGGGCCAGAACTGTTGCAGTTATGCATTAAGACATACCTTCAGATGACAAACATTTCACTGTGAGACATTGTGCCAGGCAGTTATCCGCGGTTGTGTTTATTTTCGGAGGTTGGGTCAATGATAAGAACGAGACGATAAAAAGATGGCCGGAAGTGTGTGCTTCGTATTAGGCGTTTCTTAAACACACAAGGACAGTAGATTACTTGACAAGTCAGGAGCACTCAAAAAAGACTGTGTTGTCTTATATGGCATCTCGAATACACAATAACTGTGTTGTCTTGGATGGTATCTCATTACATGAACACACAAAAAATAAAATGCGTTGTCCCGTTTCAAGTAACATTATTCACTGACAACCAATGAGATGTTTCCATGACACATATAAAACCATAAGCTAAGAAATCCAACTTTCACCCAGTATGTAACTTGCTTTTATAAAAAAAATTATTATTTCAAAGTTAAAAGGATTCTTTTAATGGCTCAATTGAATACATGGCTAGGTCACTTAAGTTATCCAGCTATCAAATATTCATTTTGATCTTAGGAGTTATTTGCTCAATCAGAATTTTTTTTTAAATACCCGGTAAGAAAAGTTGTAGTTAGAATACTGCGAATGTGTAATGGTAGAGAATTCCATTGCTTGGAAGAAAAAAAAGACCTTCCACCAAATGTTTTAGTGTCTGTCTAGTGAACAGGGAGAAAATATTGGGGTTGCGGGGGTTAGGACATTTCAAATGTTGTGCTGACTTCAAGTTATCTTGATGTGAAGGCCCTTCCACCCCCCACCCCCCATGAAATGAGGTCAGTGAATACTCACCCTTTTGTGAGAGGGTTACTGCTGAAGTCCAACACCTGGAGGTTCTTACATAATCTAATCTTGTCAGGGATTTCAAAGATTTCTGGATAAAGATGAAAAAACAAAATTAGTAAAAATCTTTAGTTCAAGCCAGAGAATTAAGTTTAAATCATTTGTTTCAATACTTTAATCAATAAACAGCAAGTCACATTACAACCAACCAGCTTTGAATAATAACTATTGCAGCCACCCAGAAAAAATAACTAGCATTTTTTTGTTTGCATCTGACAATTAATTTTGTTTTAAAGTAAATTTATTTATGCGTTGATCTTGAGGTTTTTTGTTATTTCTCAATTATATATTTGATCTATAAATGGCTACACCCACAACTATACATTTTTATATAATTAAGGAGTGTCATTGTAGTTGTAAATTGTTACCTGGGTCATTTCAAAATAAAACGACCCTTAACACTCACACCTAATTGAAATAGGACAAAATTTAAGAGCATTATAGATATATCTGTGTTTTGAGAAATAACTTATTTAACTTAAGTGTGGATGGGTGGGTGGGTGGGGGGAAGTCTACTTCAGAGCTTGAATCAATAACTTTTAAAATATTTAAGTAGTGTGGCTCAAACATATAATGCGTGAAATGAACATCTGGGTTGATATTGATAATTGGGGCTTGACATGGGAAAGGACAGCTGCATTTGAACAATTTGAAATCATGCGAAAATCAATAAAAATGCAATCACTGCTAACCTCATGCAATAAAAAGTTATAAGCTGATCAGTTTAGCTGAGATCTGACTCATTTCAACTATCATCATCATCATCAGTGGCGCTACAGCCCATGTAGGGCCCTGGCCTGCTCAACCACATCCTTCCATTTGGATCGATCGATGGCTTTTCTTCTCCATGCTCAAACCCCCAGTTAGTGTGGGTCCATTTCCACAGCATCGATCCACCTCAGTCTTGGGCGACCAGTAACGCGTCTGCCCCCTGGTTTCTGTCTGTAAATAATTTTTGGTGCTCTACATTCTGGCATCTTTCAAAAAGTCCTGCCCAGCGTAGTCTTCCTTTTTTAATACTTGTGACTATAGGTGGGTCTTTGTACAGATGGTATAGTTTTGGTTTGTACGAATTCTCCAGATCTCATTTTCTATCACACAGCCTTATACTTTCCGGAGGATTTTCCTCTCCAAAGAGTTTAGCAGGTTCTCTACCTTTCTGGTCAGGATCCAAGTCTTACTAGTATTACTAGCATATGTTATAATAGCTTATACTTATAAAAGTGGTGTATATTATTTTCTTTGTTCCCTTTTTGCTTCTTAGAAGTTTTTTTAAAGCTAAAGTAGGAGCGGTTACCTGCTGTTAACCCTTCTTTCAACTCTAAAATTATCTCAATGTGCTCGTTTATAGTTGGCCCTAGATATTTGAAATTAGCAACTCTCTCAAATTTGTGTTTGTTTATAATGGTGTTATCAAATGTATTGGTTGTTTTGTGACATAATCATGTATTTTGTCTTTGGTTCGTTTATAAGAGACCCACCTCGGCAAAGGCATTTTCAAGTTTCTTGAAAGCTTTAACTATGTCATTACAGTTTCATTTTAACTACAATATTCATTTTATTGAAAACTCAAACTGGATTCAACAACATTTATTAAAATAGTCAATATTCAATCAGTTAACCAACCAATTTTTTTAAATATTTTATACTCCTGCTTCCAAAATAAATAATTTTCATCGCATTTACTGAAAGAAGAAAATTTAAGATCCGTTGAAGGCAATATATCAGTATTCCCCACACTTGGAAACTTTTTAGCTTTTTATTATTTCAGCCCCATCAAATATAACCAACTTTAATGGTTTGCATTACCTACACTTTACAAATATTCACTTATTAAATTGTATAAATTTGTTAGGCAAGCATCCTCTAACAATAAATAATTTCATTCCCATATTTACTTCTGGAAATTTCTTGTTTCCATTTAATTAGTGAAATTACCCTCACTTGTATAAATAAATAGCTTTTTCAAGTTTAACATAGCATTTCATTACTACTGTTAAAAATGTCAAAATGAGCTAAACAGTAACTGAAAACTGTTCAATTTCTCATAACATAATACAAATCGTTCAAATAAGAGTACATGTAATGCTGGCTTTAAATTCATTTTAAAATTTATGTCACTTATTACAGCATTGCTCCTGTTGGTATGACTAAAATTTAACATATAGAAAAGAAATATAAAAAATATGTATGTGTGTTAAATTGAGCAAACTTTAAACAAAATTTCTAATTGAATGGAGATCATGAAGAATATTTACTTAAATTATAACTTTAATTTCCATTTAGATCAAGCTTTTAAGTGAAAATTAAACAGCTAAAAACCTTGCTATTTTTTTTATTTGAACAGATAGTCAGTCTATAAAAAGTTTGCCAAAAGTTAATAACTTTAACATTATTATATTTTAAATAGAAATTATATTCTACTTTTTATAGCAAAAGATGCAATATTTTTCAAAGGTTACTTAGACTATACAATAAACTGTTAATATAAATAAAATATATCTTTTTTTTTTTAATTACTCAAAAAATCTTCAGTTTTCTTAATCTAGGAAAATTTAAAGTATAAAAATATTTTTTTTAAATGCATTTTACCGTAAAAAGGTTAAGTTATACATTTCAATGGTGGCTGAAGTTACAACTGCTGAATGCTACAATTCTTACTTTTTAAAAAAAACAATAAAAATGTGGTAATATTTATAAGAGATACAAAGAAGTTGTACAATATTTTGAAGAAACAATTGTTTTGATTATCATAAATGATTCTGATGACGTCACTGGTTCCCAACCTTGGGTCATGAGCAAGGTTCCCTCTAAGGTTTGCGAATCAGTGTGCAAAGTAAAACGAGCCGTGCACAACGTTACACAGAATACATTTTTGCGCAATATTTTACAAAATTTGTTTGCGCTGTAATTCTAAATTGCTGTACTGCGTCTGTCAGATATCTGAGTGGCAGCGCACCCTAAGGGGAACAATGATCACAACCCCCTTTTTTTTAAATAAAAGCCATGTAACCTACGACCCCCATGACATTTAAATAAGACATTTTTCAATAAAGTTTTTACAAAATAGAGAAAATTTGCATTGCAGTGAATATTCTTTTCTTCTACAATTATCAACCCCCAGAAAACCAGACCCACTCAGGAACCGCCAGGTTAGGTCATAAAATTAAAGACATTTAAAGAAATAATTGAACTTTCTCAAATATTATGAACAGGAATACTTGAAAAATATTTTCATAACTGAACTTTCAGATATGCATAATTTTTTCATAACTGAACTTTCAGATATGCATAATTTTAAAGTATTGAAAATAAATGTATGAATATGGATAATAATGCAACATTTTATGTACTGTATGGTTGGTTCATAATAAAGCATGTCTATTAAACTAGTAAAAAGTCATACATGATGCGTGAGTGATACATAAACATCATAGGCAAAATAGTTTTTAAAGATCATGATTTCGTGTTATGAATTTAATGTAATTACTACTCAAAACTTGGCAATGCCAATCAGGTACTTACTTTTCTAAATGAACTTAAAAGACTTAGATTTAATTGGTAAATATTTTAAATTAATATTATAATTTAAAAATAAACTTTTTATTTCATTCACCACCAACCCCCCCCTCCCCGCCACATGACTATGGCTTTCCGAAAGTATTAATTATTAAGTATATTTAAAATATTGTATATATATATAAATCATGAACTTTCTAGCATAAATTATTAACAATAAAAACAAAAGTTTAATCCTATTTAATATAAATATTAAATATAAGTATCCTATACAAATAGCATTAATAAATATAAACTACTACGCTTTAACTTAACGGACTTAAACTTATTTAATCTTAAAGGTAGGCATATGTTAAGTATATAGTGTCACAGTAATCTGTAGTGTGTTAATGATAATGTACCAATTGACTATTGAATTGTAACTCTTTTTGGTTTAGATTTATTTATTCTAATACTAATTTTAACTCAAGTTTAGCTAGTCCAAGTAATAACTTTACTTGCTACTTCAACTTCACTTCTTAGTTAATTTAGGCTTAGGCTACAGCTAAGTAAATGAGTAAATGTACTATACTATGACTATGGCTAATTTACTATACTGTCTTTACTTAAACTATAACCACCCATGGTAAGTTGGTGAGCATTGATTTGTACATGACATTGAGTATTGTCAGTATTGAGTCATTGAGTTCATTGACATTATTATTATTATATATCCAGGCCAGGAGAACTTCAAGAAGGTAACTTTAAAACAACAACAAAACTCTTGAGTTTGAGTTAACCAAAATTTATTATTAGCCCAAAGCAGTTAGTAAATGTGTGTGTCATGTTTCTGATGTCTTTAACTTGACTTAAGGCTTTAGGACTTACTTAAGACTTAAGATGTGCTACCGCGTCATGGTGTGTTGGTCCATCCTACCACTATCCAAAATGGCGGCAACCACCGATATAACACATTCACTTAAAACACCTGTGTATTGGAGCTAAATTATCTTTTCAGTACAATATTATCGAATACTTACCATTTTTACTAATATCCAATTCCATAAGATTGACAAAATTGCTAATTTCTTCAGGGAGACGCCCAATTTCATTGTCGCTTAGGCTTAACTTCCGCAATTGAACAAGCCGAAAAAATCCCTGAAAATAAAACACAAGTGGTTGATAAATAGGAACATTTTTACACTAACGAAGAAGTTAGTGGAAATTAAAGTTAAAACTTACTCTGGGAAGTTCTTTGATTTGATTAGCATCAAGAGCAAGCTCTTCTAAACTCCTAGCATAACGTAAAACATCGTCAGGAACACTCGTAAGGCCCCAGTGTCGTCTGTCCACAGATTCAACCTGTCTGTTACAGGCCCGAAATAAAGGAATGCACTTCAACATGGCGAAATAAATCAACGGTAAATCCTCAATCGGAACATGAATGAAACTTATTAAATCCAATAATATCGAAAGTAGAAGGCATTCACATTATGAACATTGATAGGGTGAGTGTCAACAATCCATGAGCCTGAGTTCGAAGTGATGCCCACTGCGTGACGTCATGATAAAATAGTCCATCATGCCTGGTGTGCGAGCGTTCACTAGGCAAAGCTTTGTCGTGTTTCCTCGTAAACAAATTCCTGCAAGTGAAGATCCCTACATCGTTGTTGAATAATTATTATTTTAAATATGCAATTATTCCAAAAATTTATTAAAGAAATACAATATTTTTAGACTTGTCTTTAAGTCAATTTTACAAAATTATAATCTTTATATCCGTTAAATATACTTTTAATGAAATTTGCGCATACACGATTTTATATTTACTGAACGGCCAGGTGAGCCGAAACAGTTTCTTCCGCTAGTTAAGGTCACGTGACATGTGTCTGGCATGCCAGGTATTTAGCAAATAATGCACTATCACTAGGGATTTTCACCTGAAGATTTTATTTCTCAGATCAACCGACTGCAAGAACAAATTGTTTGTCTTAGATTTAGTAAAAATATTTGGATAACAGAGGAGAATTAATATTCTAAATAATAACATAACAGGTTATTTAGGACTTAACTTTTTTTTAAAATTAAACATGTAGTAGTTACACTAAAAGAAGTTTACAAAAGAAGTATATCAAATCCCTAACAATCTAGAACCTCTATCTCTTTAAAATGTATATAGTTTTCCAGGGCATCGTTTAACTTTGGAGCTTGTTAGTTTTGCGATATCCTATGTGTACCAGAATTGTAGCTCACTTATGATATTGTTTGAGTTACTCTAAATTTTAGAGATTATTATTTCGACCAACTCACACATTACTTGATTTATTTTTTTTTAAAACTTGAACTAAATCAGAACTTAACTTTAGATTCCAGTATTTTGCGTTCTTTGTCTATGCAAGAATCATCATTAATTGTCAATAAACAATTAACTTATAGTAAAACAATTCATTATCGAATCATACGGGAGTGTCATTCTACGCATCTAATTAAATTTTTCACATGGAAATTTAATTATATATTTTTATTTTAATCTTTAAGTTATCCTAGCCTTTTTTAATTTATAGCATGTTCACAGTCGAGAAAGAAATATAATCACAATGAATGGAGTTAACAAAAGCGAAGTGATATTGAGTAGAAAAAAAACACGGAAGATGCTAGATGCACGAGCCCTTTCCAGTATTTTAGTTGTATCTTGTTACAGTAAATTAGTATTAGTGTCTTATCTATTACATACGCCTCTGCTGTACAGGCGATTATTACGTCCTACTCTTTTTCTTCTCCTACACAAATGATTAAATAACCAATTGAATGTTTACGTTTCCAGAGTTTTAATAGGCATCGATACAAATATTACAAATTATTTAGTTATGTTAAGCTTATGTTGTATTCAGCTACGCTCTTCTGCAGATACACGCATTCTCTATGTTCCTAAGACAAAAACTAAAACATTTGGCGAAAGGTCATTCTCTTTTTGCAGCCAAACAATGGAATTCTCTTCCATTACACATCCGCAGTATTTCAACTGCTAAGTCATTCAAGACTGCACTTGAGACACATCTTTTTAAAATTTATTTTGAAAATTAATGAAACATTGTTTCTTTAAATGATTAACGTAGCTGATGTGTAACATATTGTCATTTATGTAGTGAGAATGATATGAATGTTTCTTTAATTAATATATGTATTGTTATCTCCATGTAAAGCGCTGTGAGCCCGGCTCATTGCTGGGATACAGCGCTATATAAATTATCATTTATTATTATTATTATTATTTTTTTTTAAATAACTAAGAAGTCCAGTTTGTGCAGTGAATATGTTCGACAACAAGGTTAGTATTGATTAGCAATAATGCAAAGACATCGCGAAAGCCGTAAGGTAGAGCTGACCTTTTACGCTCACGTGAGTGAAACGGAACAGAGGATGTCGACGAAGGGAGCGTTCACTGCTTAGCTGGCGAATGCTTGACCTACACTGTTGTGCTTCAGTGGTTCTTTCAGAAATTAAATAATTTTTTGTTTTGAAAATTTTAAAACATTTCAATAAATAAATCTATTATTGGACTTTTAGGAAATGGTTCTAAACTTACCGATTGCATTATACCTATTTTTACTTTTTATATAAAAAAAAACAAATTAAATTATTGAAAAATGTATATATTTTTCAAATAATTTGTATGGCAATTACATTTATGCTACTTTTTAAAAAGAAGAAATAAAATAGAAATCTTGACGTCATATTTTGTTTACTTACACTTCTGGTCAAAAACTTTCAACTTTAACTGGCGTATGTGCTATTATTATTTAATACCGTTCTAATTAGGATATCCCTTATAATTATATTTTAAACGAGTTTTTACGTTTATTATTAGAACACTGGTTGGTGAGAATTTAAAATTCAAACAATATTTTTTAACGAACAGTTTGAAATGCATAGATATGTGAAATGCCCCCTTACCTAATTAAACAACAACAAATAGTGAAATAATTTATTGCTAGTAATGACTCACACTATCACTAGAATAAAAAATGTATTTGAAGTCTGAAATTGTTAAATGGCGGATTAGAGTTGATTTGAGAAGCACTGTTCTACAGTAGATCTTCCGCGCACGCGCTTGCTTATAGTGTCGTGGAGCTTTAAAAATATCGATCGCCAATTGGATAACTTTTGTCTTGTATTCTATTTTTAGAATTCTATTTTCATTGGCTGCCAGAAGGCAAAGTTGATGTAACGCAACAGTCTGTGGAGGATTTCCCATGAGGTGTTTTGAAATAATAATTTTTAAAATGCTTTGTTTTTTTAAGTTAATTTGATTCACATGTGCATCTCATCTTCTCTTATACTATTATTCATAAAATACCATGAAAATATAAATTGATAATTATTATTTTCATACAATTATTTATAATATATCTTATCTTATATGTTACAGAAGATGATTTCGTCGTACGCTTATCTAAGCTAACCCTCTTTTCAGTCCATGACGGACTCTAGGGCAAGTGAAGTAGCGTTCACAAGGTATATTAAGCCACCACTAACGAGCAGGGGATTGTGTGGCTAGCACAATGCCCCGTGGGCCATGCCAGTAACGTGGTTTGAACTCGTGTCTAGGGTTCTTCCCACCGTTCAGCAGTCTAAAGCGCTACTACTTAGACCACCGCGGCCCAGTTTTTGTTTAATCCTGCATTCTTATTAAAATTATTTTCATAAGTGTTCACGTTAAACATTGATAAGATTTTTTATGATACATCAATATCAGGCCTGGGACTTTTTGTGTCTTATAACTTATTGAAATTGAAGGAAGTTAACAAATACTTATTTCTAATGCTAACGAAGTATTCTATTAAAATGTAGCAGTTATGTTACAACTAAGCCTGAACAAGCGAATTTGGATGAATCGTGAATTTTTTAGATTCGATTTTCTATACTCACTTGAGATTTTCTTAGTCTTGGTTTGGGTTTAGTTTTGCAAGGGAACCAACTGCATTATTCTACAAATTTACATTTTTTATGGATATTTTCCCATGGACTCTATCTTTGTTTTAAGAAGACATTTTTTTAAATTTAACAATATTTTTTATTTAAGAAAAAAAAAACGTTTATATAAAAAAAAATACATTGGTTGGAAGTATGCCTTGGTCAAGTTTACAGTCGAAAAGAAACGTTAACGTACATTTTGGTTGGGGCAACACCTTTGAAGCAGATTTCACGGCTTAAGGGCGCATACACTTAGCGGCTCACGACAATTGTCTTAAACCATCTTGACACAAATGCCTTTATTAGAATTTCCGTTCTGTAAATTGTAAACATTGAGAACCATTGAAATAAAGACAAATCCCCAATATTGACTTATTTTACTTCCTGCAAACGCGTATTTTCAAACATATACTTTAGAAATAAAATGCGACTTAGCGTAGAAAAAATTTAAGTTAAAAAATTCTATAGATAAATGACTCCTGTACAATAAAAAAATGTAGACCTACTGTAAATGTTCCATTAAAAAATGTAATTAAAATACTTTTTATTGTGTCGTGACATACATGTAATGAGCAATTAAAAACAAAAAAAAAAGAAAAAGAAAGGGAAGAAATATATTCAGATACATTGCTAGAAATAGATAGTAGCATAAAGCAAGTAAATTACATAAGCATAGTATGGACAAAATATATAATTACAGTTTTGGTCTGTTCTTTTGACAGTTTCACGCAAGTTCGGAAAACAAACATCGTGTTTCAAAAGTAGCTATTTTAAGGCCGAATGGGGGAGGGAGTAGATGGGCAGGAGGTGATTATGGGCATGCTAGTTGGGCTAAAGCTAGAGGCCCCTAATAATTTAAGTCTAAATTATAGGAACACGAATTTATTGTATTGTAAATAAAGTGGCTGGACTGTGTCCCAGGTGAAATTTCAGCCAGTGGCCCCGTGCCACCACTTAGTCTACCACTGGGGTGGGGGGGGGTTAATTATATATTTCTTCATGATAGGAGACAGCGTTAACGAGCAATTAATAGATGTTTCACACAGCGAATTATATAGGCTTATATATATATTTTAAATAGTTTTATTTCTCTTCAAAAGATATATTTTGAAATAAAACACTTTATCACATGTTCAAAATCTGAGGAGCTATTGAAATTATCTCTTAAGGTGCCGTTCATAAATAACGTCACTCGCCGAGGAGGGGTGGGGGTTCAAGCATTTGTGACGATGGGGAATGAGGGCTAAAGAAATGTGATGTCACATCACCAAAAAATTGCGCATTTTTAAATAAAATGTCCACTTAACTACTGTAATTCAAGGAATTTTGATACAACTTTTCCCTCGGAACAAAACAAAACATGAAAATAAAAATAATGATCATAATATACAAAATA
>MUZC01003230.1:327349-338662 GCA_002072015.1 Radix auricularia
AGTAGAAGTTTGTACGTAAATAAAATAGTAAAATAAAAACTATTATTAATTATTTATTTAAAAATCGAAAAAAAATTGTTTTAAAAATTTCTTTAATTTTAATCATTATTTTATCGATTAAAATAATTTTAATCGATAAAATAATTTCCGCAGCCCTATTATATATATATATATATAGTGCTATTATAGATAAATTTAAATTTAATCGTAAACTTTTAACAAATTACCGATTAATTAATCGATAAATTTTGATTAAAGTATTCTTCGGCATCCTTCCGTCTCGCGAGACGATGGTGCATCACCGTTAGGTTGGGTTGCATTTTCTCGATTGGCTGTGCAGTCCTATCCTTGAGTGACAGTCTTTACCACAGTTTTTACACACGAGTTCTGTGCATCCAAATGTCTTGGCCTTTCTCCTAGCTCTTCTGTCTGCAGCTTCCTCCATTCTTCGCTCCTCGGCTACTATGACGCCCTCTTTGATAACCGTGCGCCACGTAGATCGGTCTTCTGCCTTACACTCCCAGTCGCTTGTATGTATTTTGACTGCTTTCATGTCCCTTTGACAGACATCTTTAAAACGCAAGCGTGGACGACCTGTTTTCCTCTTTCCTGAAGCAAGTTCACCATATAGGAGGTCCTTCGGGATGCTACCGGGACTCATTCTTTTAACATGTCCTAGCCATCTCAGACGTCTTTCGCTAAGAGTGCGAGTAGAATGAAATGAAAACTAGTTGAGCCATTCCACAACATCTCACACATAACTTGACTTTAAAACCATTCCAGAAACCCCACATCGATTTGAAACAATGCTTCACGAATAATTCTATTCTTTCTAATAAAACCGCAGTTGTGAGTGTTTCAGTTATCTCCCCGCATCACCTAACCTACTTAGTTTTGTATATTGTTCATGCAGCAACCGTGACACTCCGTCCCGCATCCCATGGTCATGGTTAGCACAAATTAATGATGGAACTATTGAATTATTTAAACTTATTCAAAATGATTTATTTCTCAAGTCCTCAGGGGAATAAGTTTGCATACACGACGTCACATATTAAAAGCACTTAGTGACATTAACTGACATTTCATGGATTTTTTTGGCCGTGAAGTGTGACAGCCAGAAAGAGAGAGAGAGGGAGAGAGAGAGAGAGAGAGAGAGAGAGAGAATGAGAGTGATAGAGTGGGAGAGGAGGGGAGAGAGAGAATGAGAGTGATAGAGTGGGAGAAAAGGTGACGGATGCTTTCCCTTTTTATGTCTAGAGTCTAGAATATAGGGTCAATAATAATTACATTTTCAGCAATACAAAGTTTTTGTTTTGTGGATAACTAATGCTATTTTGCCTCCTTGGCTTAGATAGAAAATGTTTCATTTAAAAAATGTAATTAATTCCTTAAAATAAAAGTAAAGCCTCAAGGCAGGGATCAGTGGCGTCGCTAGGGGGTGCGGTGGGGGCGGGCCGCCCCGGGTGACACCATCAGGGGGGTGACGCCAGACTGTAAAATTCTATATATTCCCGTTATTTGGCACTGCAAAACTCGGAGGAGTTCTATGGGTTAAATCGTGAGGGGGTGACACCATGAGCTACCGCCCCGGGTGACACCAACCCTAGTGACGCCTCTGGCAAGGATAGTTTGCCATATACTTTTATTTAGGTTAGAAAATTTGTTTTCAATATTTATTTTAAAAATGCGACGTGAAATAGCAATCAGAATAATTTTTATATTACATTTTTAATGTATATAGAGTACATTAGGGCCTAAGATATTACATTTTTAATTTTTGGACACAAATATGCAATTATTTATTGGGGGATAATTGTCTATCTACACCGCAATTAAATGTCTATTGGTTGGTGTTGGTACCTCAGTAGTAGCTCAACGAGATCAGTTCACTCAGTCACCTGTGTTTGCTGTATTGAACTGTATTGCGTACAACTTTTGATCTGTTTAGTTTAGTTGTTAAATCTTTTTTGTTCCAAACTCATCTAAGAATTTTTCTTTAAGTGCTGATAAATCACAGTTAACCATGTCGTTTTGGACTAAAATTGATATAGACTATAGAGTAGAGTAGAGTGTCGCGTTTAAAAATAAAATAATTAATAGTAGGCCTAATAGTAATAGTAAGTAATAGTAATAGTAATTAATTTTATTAATAGGCCAAATAGGTTAAATTTGTTTAATTACAGGCAGTAGTCTTATCTTGTCTTATATTATATGTTACAAACGATCCTTCTGTGTCACTTCTACTTCTGTACTGAATATTATTGCGTATATCTTAATCTTTGGTTTGTGTTTAGTGTTTAGCCCTGTATTCTTACTAGAGTTTTAAATGATGATAAAGTTTTGGCTATTCTGGTTTCTTCAGGCAACCCATTCCATGCCCGAATACTGGACGGGAAGAAAGAAAACTTGTATATTATATGTGTTTGTTCTTGCCCTTATAAATACTTATGTCTATCTAAGTAAGTCTAAGGGTTGTATTAAGTTATCTTTGTGTTGTATTTCTAAATTAGAAATAATTGCTTTATGTATAATTACTAATTTTGCTCTTGGTTCTTCTTCTATCCTCTAGTGTTTCAAGGTTTAATGATTTAACTAATGGTGTTACTCTTGAGAGTTTTGAATATTCTCCAGTAATGAATCTGGTCGAGTGGCAAGCGCGCTCAACTGGCCAACCGATGGTCACGAGTTCGAATCCATGCGAAGGCAAGGATTTGTTCCTGTGGCCTAAGGAGTCCCTGAGTCACCCAGCTCCCAATGGGTACCTAAATCACAATAGTTAGGCGGCTGGGTAATGCATGGAACCCTCATAGCCATGGCCTGTGACCGCTGTATCACTTGCAAACAGATCATCTGTCATGGTCTGTGGACGCAATTATCTTCTGCATAGATGGAGCGTCTGTATATCTAAGATAAGATAAGATTTTTGTTGGTGGATAGGTCCCATACAGAAGATGCATATTCTAGTATAGGTCTCACCAGGGTGAGGTAGCATTTTAGTTTTATATCTTTATTACATCTTCATTGTAAAAGTTTCTTTTTATAAAACCTAAGGTTTTGTTTGATTTTTTAAATAACTTCAACTTCATGACTTTATTGACATGGACATAGGGATTCCATTATAGTTTCTCATTTATTATGACTATGAATCCTTAGTATTTTGCATCATTAGTTTGAGTTAGTTCTTTTCCATGAATGAAGTATTTTGAATTTATTTGTTTCTTTTTCTTTGTTACTCTTAGCAGTTGACACTTTTCTGGATGGAAGAACATACTCTTGTTATTTTCCCATTTTATTAAATCATCTAAGTCTTGTGACTTTTCGTACAATTTTGCTATCTTGTTATTAGTCATGATTAGTCTACTTTGAGATGAGAAGAAATGGAGACTCTAAAATTTCATTGATTATGCAAATCAATCATTGATTATGCCATTGAAATTGAATATATAATAAATTACATTACCTGTTACCTACAGTTACAGCTTGCGTCATACATAGAATAGACATAATTAATTAAGAATTAAGATTATGACTACAACATTTAAGTTTCTGATTTTAGATACAATAAGTAGGGTACATCCACGCCTTCTTAGTTATCATTGTATAGTCATTGACTTAGACATTCATCATTCATTCATAAGTCATATCATAAGATTCATAATAAGTAGTAAGTAGGCCTACATTGGCTACATCATAATTTTTTATCCAACTGGTAAAGAATGGGCTAACAAAGTAAATTTAAGACTTCAGTTTCAGGCACATTTTATTGGCCACAACATTCACACTATCACACTTTAGCCTACTTATTTTAATATTGTGTGTAAGTGTAAGTTTAAAATTTAAATAGGCCACAGAACAGCTTTAGACTTCAGACTAAATTTAAGTTAAAGTGAAATCAGTGCAAGTGAAACACATCTCATTTAGTTGGCCAGTAAAATATAAATTATACAAGTTACTACTCAATCTAAATCTAAAATAAAAACCATTAAATTATATCTATCAGTGATAGTAGAATTTATTTTATATAAATTTAAGATTACATATTGCCATACACAGAGTTTGACTGTGACTATGCAATAGTGATTGAAACAAATGCATTTTAAGACTTAGGAAAAAAACAAAACAAAAGAAAAAACGGAATAAGATAAACATAAGGCAGGATTTACACTTTATTCTACAAGACTACAATAGATGAGAATGAGAAAAGCAGCCTGATGATTAACAAACTGAAAATATCACCATTCAAAGTTTGAAAATCAGGTAGGATTATAATTAATTAAATGGAAGACTTTGACTTGATTAAATTATTTTAATTTAAGAGTAATTCATTAAGCTTACAATTTACTAACATTTTGATCGCTGGTATATTGTCATGTCATGTTTAAGACATGATTTTTAATATAATGTAAAAATTATAGATATTTTTTAATATTTTGAAAATTCTTATTTGTTTGTACAAAACTTAACTCAAATTTTTCAAATTCACATGCAAGGCAATGTGAATTTTAACTTTGCTTAATTTATTGATTCCTTTGTAAAGATGATTTGTTTAAACAATGTATTTATGTAGGTACTTCGATACTCGTCCGCGCATCTTTCTGCGCATGTCGTAAATTCACGCAAAAACTGTCATGGCGATTTTACATTCAGTCTTTCGGCCACATCGGTAGTTCGCGTTTTATGTCACAGTATTCTAAAAAAAGCACACTTTGTCATTATAGACGAATACAGCTAGGTTTTTCCAACATATCGATACCATTTTTGAAGCGATTTTGTATTTTTAAACCGCGGTGCTATACATTTTAATGGAAGCATGTGAAAGAAAACCAATAAAAAAATTAACCGTGAGGCCTAAGATTTTGTGGTTTAGATGTGGTTCTGGGACATCCATTTTTTGAATTGAATAACTTTACTTCATTAAAATTGGTGTTGGTACTCATGAGTTATGCTTGGTACAGTGTTAGGACTTAAGCGAAAAAACGTCAGTGCTTCATAAGTCACCTCCCTTCATAAACAAAAGCGTGGGTTGTTGGAAATGGACTTGCCTATCAATTTACGCAAAAATGAATAAATATAATTATATATTGCAATGGCAATGAATACTTAGAGTTATTACAAGAATTAGTGATAATATTAAATAATATTTGATTAAAAACACAAAATTAATTTTTAAAAGTACACTATCATTATATATTTAATGACTTAATACTACTTGACTTTACTACTAACTACTAATAGTCATAGTCAGTCATAGTGTATGTAAATTTTAACATAATCATTATCAGCCCTTATAACTTATTGCCTTAGTATTGTTTCTTACACTTTATTATAAAAAAAATTTAATACTGAATTAAGATTAAGACACATAATGTATTAAGTCAAGTGCCTTCATCTTAATTCAGCATCGAATTTATAGATCCTCATTGGCAGCATACTAAAGGAGATTTGAAGACAGAGCACATTAGGTCTAATTTTTAAGTCAGTTTTTCCACCACAACCTAAATCATCAGTATGCTCTGGCTATAATCTATAGCATGGCATCATTGTTCTGTTAAGATAAATTTTTGTTTCAGACACTCAAAACAGATGTGATCACCCTTTTAAATTAAATTGTCTTCTCATGAAAAATTAATCTCAACTTAATAAATAATCCTCATAATGAATTTAATAACCCCTGTCAAAAATTAGTCTGTTATCTCAGTAAATATTTCGCTAGTAATGTTTTAAATGATTTCCACAATCTATTATCTATGAGTGATTATTTTTACGGCATATGAAGCGCTATGGATATGATTAACAATTACATTTTCTCTGTATTGAAATGATGTACTGATTTATAGTATCTATTTCAGTTCAATAAATATTCTACTGCTTTTTAGTGGAAAGAATAAATTTCATAATAGCGGTGACTAGACTATAGGTTATATGGGTTCACATCATCACAATCAAAGTTTGATTTATCATTTTCTTATTGAAAATATATTACTCGTTGTCGAGTCCCTCTAAGTAACATTGGGAGCATCGTATAAAGTTAATACTCAACACTCATTGAATAGAAATTTTATTTAAGTTCAACTATGCATTGGGTTACAAGGCTTGGTTGAGACTCATACAATCATAAGAGTGTAAGTGTAAGCTCTTTAAAAAAATTAGAATCAGTATTTATAGCTATAAAATGAATTCAATAAATTAATTGTAATCAAATTTTATCAAATAGTCTGTGCTTTATGATCAGTTGTGTTTGAGACTTTTGAAGGTGGTGTTTAAAAAAGTATGACTTACACTGATCAAGAAATTTTCCAATAGAATTGATTTCTTTGTTTTATTTTATAAATTAAAATTGTTAAAATTAATTTTCATCCTTAGACATAATGTTATAAACTAAGCTTTATTTTAAACTTGATGCTTAGAAAATGTGAATATTATCTAAGAATGCAGGCTACAAGTTAGCATTGGAATAATCAACCTACTGTGATGTAAGCTTTCTAATACAGCATTCATTTGTATCTTCTCTTTTTTTTATCATAACAATGTTGACATTTTCATAATAATTAAATTATTTATCAACCACTGATAAAGAAGCCGTTCTTTAAATAAAGGAATAAAATGGACCTAGCTGCTTTTTCATCAAATGATTTACTTTTGTTTTTGTCAAATTTCAAGCTTCATTTTAAATAAATTGAAAGTTCAGTAGCTATTCACACTTCACACTATCTACAAAAATGTAATATAAATTCGCTTGAATTTAGTGAAAGTTTTTATTTAAATACTACATGACTTAATAATAAACATTTTGAGGACCACAATCTTTCTAACAAAAGACTGGCAGAGAACATTTTAAAAATTTAAATAATAAAATACAAACATTGGCAGCCCCACCAATCTTTCATTCTTCTTTTGATGTATAAAATATTTTTCAATATGAGCATTTCAATAATAATTTTTGGATTAGTGCTAAGCCAAATAAACCCGCCTATTTAACGCATCCCAAATTTAATTTAACTTGACATTTAAGCTGGCCTTTAAAAAATAATCTGAAAATTATTTATTGCTATTGCTAGTTGCTCAACTTTATTCTTTATTTGAGCCATTTCATATCCAGTATAAATTTTAACCTAGGCCACAAAAAACCAAAAAGCGTATTTTAATCTCCAACCCACTTGAAGGAAGTGTTATACTGGGTTGTACCGTATTCTAAGTAGACACCAAAGTTGCTCTGCAACTTTTCCCTCTACTCTACCCTCTCGACCCCATTCTTGCTTGGCCTACAAAATGCACCCCACCACCCGACAATTCTAGCCCATTGCTTTTAGCTAAGAGGTGGAGACATGGTATTTATTTTGCTGGTTTTTATTACTCCTTTATGGTATATTTTTGTACAAAGGCAAATAGAGAAATACAGTAAAACTTTCAAATAAATTCATTTATTTTATGCCAAATAATCCAGTGCTCTGGAACAGTGGCGTAGCTAGAGCTTTTGCCGCCCGGGGCGGTCTCCAATATGCCGCCCTTTTAGTAGAGGCCGGCAATAAATGACGTCACGCACGGGGGGGGGGGAGTCACACATTTGATGTCATTCAAAACGCGCAACTTTAAATAAAAGCTACACTGAAGTATATGATTTCCCAAACTTTATTCAATGACGACTTACGTGGTTTCACGCGTGTTACGATGTTACAGTGCAACCTTAAACTAAAAACATATTTAAATGACCAAACAAACAAAAAAATATTTTAAACATGTGCATTTTCAAATACAAAATACCGCTTGTATGGGGGGTGGGGACTTTGTCAAGTCACAATGAGGAATATGTCTAAGTTTTCGTTTCTTAACGCTGAAAATCACGTGACGTGACGTCATTTATGGACGGCCTCTTAATTAAATTAATCATATAATCGTTTTTGGGGCCGTCCATAAATGACGTCACGCACCTAGGGGGGGANGGGGGGGAGGGGGGTCTCACTTTTGTGACGATGCGTGACGTGGGGGAGGGAGGGGGGTCGAAGAAATGTGCCGTCACATCGAAATGGTAACTTTAAATAAAACTTCCACTGAAATATTTGGTCACTTAAAATTTATTTTATGACTTTTTTTCATTCAGTGCTTCTCAAAGTGGCGATCGATAGGCCATCAGACATGAAAATTTAATATAATTATAATTCTTAAGTTTGAGTACCCACACGAGAACATACGAAATTGTTACCCTGCCTCGTTTGATGTTGACATCGCGGCAGAAGCCTGCGAACTTTTTTTTTGGTCGACTATCCCCCTTCCAGCCCCCCCCCTCCCCCGAAACTGCAAATGGTGATCAGTTTTACCAAATTCTCGACATCGCAATTCGAGAGGAGCACAAAACAACTTTCTTCTGAACTCAGTTTTTAAGGCATTGGCTTTAAATATGACAGAAACAATTACGTGATACTGTCAGATTAGGATTATTGTCACTCGTGTCAATATAAATGAAAGTAGGTTGGATTTAGATGTCTTCGTATAGTACGTAAATAAGAAATCTACATAGATGACAAATTTAACAAATGCATTTTCTGTAAGGAACCGGTTCAATAATGGGCATATGTTCCAAGCGTACACGTACACATGACGTATTTGAATATGTCTAGTGGAGTGTAGTGGATGTTATTCCGTCAGTCAATTGAGGGATTGTTTTAAAAATACATTATAAAAATATTATTTTTAAATAATTTTTTTTTAATAAACAAAGAAGTTAACAGTAATGATTTATAGTCAATGTTTAATTTGTATGCATTAAAATAAAATATAATCTAGGGATTTTAACATATTTCTTTTTTTTTAAAGACCAGTTAAACGGTTTGAAAAAAAACGGATCGGTTCATTGGGATACCTAAATATTAAAATTATAAAAGTTTATGTTAACATTACTGTTAACCCAACAGTAGCGGATTCTAGCGAATTTTCTATGCCCACAATGATTCAGCATTACCCCCAAGAGTTCCTTTTTTTAAAACCCCAAATGAGATAATTTATCGCGGTTTACCGACCCCTTTGGTTAAACAGACCGATAGCGGTATAGTAGCCATGTTCATTAGTTTATAAATTCCACAAGAGAATGCAACAATATAAACACGCCTCGTCCATTGGTGACATTATATTTACAACTGTTGTGTGACATAGGGGAAATCATGAAGAAAAAAGAATAGAAAAAACAAACAAACAAACTTGTGAGCTTCGGAGTAAAAAGTTATGATAATATTGGATATTTTAATAAAGTCACAGTATTTTTTCAGTCCTCAACTTGCAAGAATTACTGTATTTTTTGAGACGCACAAGATGACACCCTACTTTCCTGCACAAATGTGGGGTTCGTACAGTATTGGCCATTTTCCTCTTCCAGCGCATAACTAATAATTTTTAGAAAACATGAGATGTGATATCAATGTGATAATTTTAGATCAAATACCTTTGATGTGCATATACTTAGCAGGAAAACTGTCATTAGAAGATTGAAATCAATTTGAGGAATTGTCTTGTATCTATATATTCTAGGTCTAGAAACAATGCAATTATCCTTGTAATATCAATAGTCATTTTCGCGAGCTTAATCGTGAAGGTTAATCACATCAATGGTTTTTTTACATTACCGCTGCTTGTTCGTTAGCTGTCTTGCTACGCCATGGCAACTAAACATTTTTTAAAATAAAAATGTAATATTTAAAACAAGCCGAATTCATACTTTATCTTATAGGGCTTTAAGCTGTGTAGAGGCTCATTTAGCTATCAAATAAATACAGAGAAAATCATGTCGAAACGGGAAAAGAATGCAATGGTACCTGGTGAAATGGAAAAATTCTTGCCAGTCGTCTGATAAGAAAAAGTTTGAGAATCACTGGCTTACAATTTATTCAATGTCTTTTACATAGCTTCACGCGTGTCACAATATCACAATGTAGTTAATGTAGACCTACACTAAATAAATACTTAAATGATAAAAAAAAAAGTGATTTGAAACATACTTATTTTCAAATAGAATTTTTTTCGAGTGGGGGAGGGGTCAAAGTTTTGTGACGTACTTTTGGAGGGGGGGTCTACGATTTTGTGACGACGCGTGACGTAGGGGGGAGGGGGTAAAAAATCGGTAAAAATCGCGTGACGTCATTTATGGACGGCACCTTTTATAAATTATGAAGCATGAATAAATAATTGTAATTGAAACGCCGTACATTGTAAAAGGTGGGGAACAATTTTACCATTGCATGCCCTATTTATGTAAGCAGTAATAAAAGAGGCCGCTTAAGATGATAAACCTGTAAATACACATTATAAAAATACAAGATAATTGTTTTGAAGGACACAAGAAAGTTATAGGTTACAGGTTCCCCCTTCCAACCACCACCAAAATGAGACAAAACAATTCCAAATTTACACCCGAAAACATTAACAATTAACATGCTTTTATTTTTTATTTAGAAATAGATCTATATGATTTTTTAGAAGGAAGAAATTGTATACATCAGCATGTAACCATTTAAAAAAAAATATTTATAAATTTACTTACCTAACTTTCATAGTCGAAAAATCGTTTATTTTGTTATCAAAATTTATATCATTTATAATATCTTGTTTTATGGACAATATTACAAGATTTTGTAGTCTTAAATCACTTATTGTTGAGTGAAAATGTTCTTTTTTCAACTTCAATTGGAGAAGCTCCTTGCACAACTAGGTATAATGATAGCAATTATTGTTAAAAAAAATTCTTAGCAAAATTGTAGTGTTGGATAAAGAATTTTCCAATAGTTACTGTTAAATATATATTTAATAGATCAAGGGTGTATTTCCCCTCTTTTTTTTTTTAACACAATGCCTCTTCTGGTAGTGTAGGTACAGCCAGGGCTGGTCTTTGGCTCTTGCAGCCTATGCGGTCGCAGTGGTCCCAGCGCTTTCATAGACCCAACCTATCTTAATTTTCACTTAATAACCTTATTAATGCCTTATCACTACCCAAAATGGGTCCCACGCAATCAGTTTCGCATACTAAGCTGCATAGTGACCCGCAATAGTTAAGACCGGCCCCGTGTTTGGCCATAAAAACCTGAATCCTTTCTCTTTCAATCACGAACATTTCTTTATCAATGTAAATAAAGAAATTTAATTGATGTTCAAATTCTTCATTTAGAATCCTAGATGGTATACCGGTAGTATTATACACGAATATTTTCTTGCAAGGACATGCAACTCATCACATCGTTCTTTTATTTTCTTTTATAAATAATTCTATGGATAAAAACAATTCACGTTGTTTTCTTGCTCTAAAGATAGAACCACGTCTTCTGAATT
>MUZC01003230.1:338748-351399 GCA_002072015.1 Radix auricularia
GCGTTCTGTAATAGCACATATCTTTGTTTCATCAAATGGGTTTGCATAGTTTGCATTAATTTAAAAAAGACGGGCTCCCATTGAGATACCATAGAAAAGTAAAAGATTGCTATGAACTGAGTAAAATTCCAGCATCTGATCTCGTTTTACTCGTCACTTCAGATGGCAATTTTCCAAGATGCTTGAAATTTTTAAGTATGTCTTTTTCTGATTTATTTATCTTATTGTGGTGTTTATTAACGGAGAAATGAATAATCGTTCATTTTTTAATGAATAACCGTATATTAATGAAAAATACAAGCTATATGTGTTTATTTAATGCTATAAAACAAAGTAAATTTAATTTTTTAATAAGTTCACTTACAATAATTTTATAAAACCTGAAACAGAAACATATTTTACTACTTTCAATTTAAACACAATATTTGAACCATATGTCATTAAGGTCCTTGTTAGCGCATCATTCTGCGAATGTCGAAATTCCACGCTAAAACTGTCGTGCGATTTTAATACTACATATATTCGGACCAGCGGTGATGTGTTGTTGTTTTTAGTGCAGTTTTCTTATAAAAGCGCCATCTGTGACATATACCGCTTAATTTTCCAAACAAATAGTTACCTTTTTTGAGCGATTTTAAATTTTAAAACTGTTCTGCGTTAGTTATAACAACAAATGTGTAATCAAACAACTGTTGCACGAATCCATTTATTTTAACTCAAAATTGATATTCTTTTTGTTTCATCATGGTTTTCCCCCTTCAAAAGAAAAGGGTGGTTTTCGGAAATGCCTGTGTTTATTTTTCAAATGCCCAAAATGCCGCCCTTTGAATGAGTGCCGCCCGGGGCGGACCGCCCCCTCCGCCCCCCCCCTAGCTACGCCACTGCTCTGGAACTTACATAACATGTTTTCCGGTTCTCTGTGTGTTTGTAAACGTCTTTCAACTTAAGTGGCCGTATTAAGGTTAGTTTCCATCTAATATAGTAACTGAAAGTACAGTCTATGTCTTTCCATATAGGGTTAGCCACACTAATCAAGCTAACATAGTCATTGATAGTACGACCCAGGTCTCCTCATACAGGGTTAGCCACCACTAACCAAGCTAACAGTTATTGACAGTATGGCCCCAGGTCTCCCCATGTAGGGTTAGCCACACTAACCAAGCTAACAGTTATTGACAGTATGGCCCCAGGTCCGCTCATATAGGGTTAGCCACACTAACCAAGCTAACAGTTATTGACAGTATGGCCCCAGGTCCGCTCATATAAGGTCAGCCACACTAAGCAAGCTAACAGTTATTGACATTACGGCCCAGGTCTCGTCATGTAGGGTTAGCCACCACTAACCAAGCTAACAGTTATTGACAGTATGGCCCCAGGTCCGCTCATATAGGGTTAGCCACACTAACCAAGCTAACAGTTATTGACAGTATGGCCCCATGTCCGCTCATATAGGGTTAGCCACCAATAACATAAAGCTAACGTAGTTATTGATAGTCTCACCAAAAGATTAGGTATGATTAACTCAGTTAACATAGTAATTGATAGTACATCCCCAGGTCTTTCCGTCAATCCAATAAATAGATTTGAGATCGTAGCACAGCCAATGTTGGCTCTAAGGTTCATCGGTCCGTGTGTAAAGTTAAAAAAAAACCTCGTGTGCTAAGTTATACAGGATCTTTTTTGTGTGCAATATTTTACCAAATTTTCTGCGCGATAATTCTAAACTGCTGCGGGGCGCTAGCCAGATATCTCCGCAGCCGCGCAGCTTAAAAGGAACATTGTATAGCACACTTTAAGCTTTGAGGACCCCTGCTCAGTTGAAGTGATGAGAACCTCTCTACTTTATATATTGAGATTGTTCAGATTACATGCAAAGCGTTTCTCGGAAAGAACGGCTCGGCTGTGTAATCCGTTACAACCTTGCGATACGAGGGACGTAGGCATGACTTGCCTTCAACTGAATATCTTTACCTGCCATGATTTGATGTTGTAGTTCGACAATTTAGATCTTATCCGGATAAGCTGGATATCTGAGTCGGGTGCTGGCTCGGGTTATGTCGAGTATCAGCTCATCCGACAATGACGCCATCCGGGGTTTAACGTTAAAAATGTGATGACCGCACACAGTTCTATAATCATTTGAAATCCTTTAAGATTATTTTTAAAAATAACAATAATTAGCTAATTCTATAGATGCCATCATTGAATTTAACATAACCACTCGGTCAATTTCTTGTCATCTTTTATACTGACGTCAAGCATTTCAATTCATGGTGTGGCCTAAGCTTTAGAGTTGCGAGCCCCCACTAACCACTGTTAATAAATGCGTGAATGACCCTAAAATATATATATATACAATCTCGCGCAGAGGCGTCACTAGTGGGGGATGCGAACCGCACCGGGTGACACCATCACAAGGAGCGGTGACATCAAAACATATAATTCTATATGCTACCGTTATTTGGCACTGGCTGACTCGGAGAAGGTCTTTGCTGTAAGTCGATACTCGTGAGGGGGTGTCACCATGAGCAGTGGCGGCGTTAGGTAAGCGCGGGGCCTAGTGCCAGCAATGACCCCGCGGGGCCAGAGTACTAGTAAAGATCGCTAAGCACCAGTATGCTATGGTATTTAAAATATGAAATATCTTGATTATTTTTGTAATTTTAATACCGCGTGTCACCTTTTTATTAAATTACTAGCGATTTCCCCGCGCGTTGCTGCGGGAAGTTGGAGAATTAGTGATGAGTGAGTGAGTGCATAAAAAACTATATTTGGTCCCCCGGCACCCAGTAAGGGATATTTTAAATATTCTTTCACCTGCTGCCATCACGGAAGTGTATTTAACAAACCCCCAAAGTTCCACGAGTTTACCTATTTGGGAAATAGGAAAAATACAGCTTTTCAATTTGTAAATAGCACATATTAGGAAAAAACACGTTTTTGAGGCCTAACCCCCAATGAGTGTGAATTTTACCCCACTTTTCGTCGTGAGATTGTAGCCAACAACTTCCAAAAGTTTTATGCTTCTACCTACATGGGAATGGGATAATTCGTGATTTTTACTTTTTATATAGTTAATATTTGGAAAAAACTACATTTGGGCCCCCAGCCCCCAGTAAGGGATATTTTAAATAATTATTCACCTGCTACCATCGTGGAAGTGTATTTAACAAACCCCAAATTTTCACGCGTTTTCCTATTCGGGAAATAAGAGAATTAGTGATTTTCCATTTTTGTATAGCACATACAAGGAACAAACACATTTTTTTCGGCCCCGGCCCTCATTTTAGTGTGCATTTTAAAAATATTTTACGCCAATTTTTGTCGTAAGAGGATACCCAACAACTTCCAAAAGTTTTATGTTTTTACCTACACGATGAGTTTGTGGAAATTTGTGATGAGTCGGTTTTTAATATAAGAAAAACTTATATTTGGCCCCCGGCCCCCTATGAATTCCATTTCGCCAACTTTCATCGGGAGATTGTACTCAACATCTTCCCAAAGTTTCATGCTTCTACCTACATGGGGAAAGGGAGAATTATTGATGTTCAATTTTTTATAGTTTATATTAGGAAAAAAACTACTTTGCCCTACCCCCCCTCGCCCCCATTGAGAGATAATTTAAATATTTTTTCACCTTCTACCATCGTGAAAGTGTAATTATATATTCCCCAAGGTTTCATGAGTCTACTTTCGCGAGAAATAGGAGAATTAGTGATTTTCAGTTTTTATAAATATCATATAAGAAAACAAACGTGTTTTTTAGCCCCAGCCCCCAAAAGCGTGTATTTCAAAATTCTTTTACACCAAAATTCGTTGTGAGAGTATACTTAACCATTACCCAAAGTTTCGTGCTCCTACCTACACGGAAAATTAAAGAATTAGTGATAAGTCGGCTATTAATATAAGAAAAACTATATTTTGGCCCCTGGTTACCACTTAGTGGGAAATCTAACATTTTTTGTGTGCATTTTTTCGTCGGGAGCTTGTAATCGAAAAATTTCCAAAAGTTCATGCTTCTACCTATATGGGAAATAGGAGAATTAGTGAATTAGTGATTTTCAATTTTTATATAGCTCATATAAGGAAAAAAACGTTTTTGGGGCCCCGGCCCCCATTAGTTGGAAAATTAACATTCTCTTTTGCAAATTATCATTGGAAGCATGAACTCAAAAAATTTGCAAAGTTTCATGCTTCTAACTATACGGGAAATTGGAGAATTAATGATTTGCAATTTGTAAATAGCTCATATAAGGGAAAAAAACTTTTTGGGGCCCCTTTATTTTTGGGCCCCAGTATCTCTATGAGTGGGATTTTAACATTCCCTTTCGCCAATTATCATCGGGAGATTGTACTCAACAACTTCCTAAAGTTCCTAAAGTTTCATGGGGAATGGGCGAATTAGTGATTTTCACTTTTTAAATTTGTGCCCCCAGCCCCCCTATGAGATATTTTATAAAATATTTCACCTGCTAGCATTGTGAAAGTGTATTTATCAACTCTCCAAACTTTCATGAGTCTACCTACTCGGGAAATAGGAGAATTGGCGATTTTCAATTTATATATAGCTCATATAATGAAAAAATTGTTTTTGGGGCCTTAGCCTCCATGAGTGTGAAAATTTAATATTCTCTTGTGGCAATTATCGTCGGAAGCATGCACTCAACAATTTCTAAAGTTTCATGCTTCTACCTACACGGGAAATAGAATTATTGATTTTCAATTATTATATATCTTATATAAGGAAAAAACATTTTTGGGGCCCCGGCCCTTATGAGTGTGAATTTCAAAATTATTTTTCGCCAAATTTTGTTGTAAGAGGGTTGTAACCAAAAACTTCCCAAATTTTCATGCTTCTACCTACGCGGGAAGTTGAAGAATTAGTGATGTAGGTAAAAAAAAATGTTTTTGGGCCCCTGCCCCACAAGAGTGATATTTTTAAAAAAATTTACGCCAATTTTTGTAGTCAGAAGGTACCCAACAACCTCCCAAAGTTTCATGCTTCTACCGACACGGAAAGTTGGAGAATTATTGATTTTCAATTAGTATATAGCTTATAAAAGGAAAAAAAATATTTTTGGGGCCCCGGCACCCATTAGGGTGAATTTCAAAATTCTTTTTCTCCAATTTTTGTCGTAAGAGGATACTTAACAACTTCCCAAAGTTTCATGCTTCTACCTACACGGAATGTTGAAGAATTAGTGATGTAGAAAAAAAAAGTTTTATGGGCCCCCGGCCCCACAAGAGTGGGATTTTAAAATTTTTTTTTCGCCAATTGTCGTAGTGAGAGAGTACCCAACAACTTCCCAAAGTTTCATGCTTCTAACTACACGGGAAGTTGGAGAATTAGTGATGAATCAGTGAGTGAGTGAGTGAGTGAGTCAGTGAGGGCTTTCCCTTTTATTAGTATAGATAATGATCTATTCATTAGTTTTGATGTTCAAAAATTTCATAGAGGTACGAGATCAATACTATATAAAATAGTAAACAGCATATAATATACGCTATACGTGTAGCTTTTACATGCCTTATTCCAGTGGAGATAGTTGCCAAAGGTCTAGGTTTAATACAGGTGTTCAGTAGACGAATCAGAAGTAAGGAAAGACACGATGTTTTGTTCAGAAGCGTAACTCGATTTTCCGCGATCTTTGCTAATTTATATATATTTTTGGCGCCCTTGACAAATTTTAGCTTTGTGGCATTTTTCAATAAATAGGGGAAAAAAAAGAGTAAAATTTTCAAATATTATGATTATGATACTTAAAGTCAAAAATGATACACGGATATAATTTTTTTTTCAAAAGTCAGAAAAATACTAAATTTGAATTAATTGAAGGATTAGCCCTCAGCGCCCTTGTCAACTGCCCCGATGCCAAGTCGTTATTACGCCTCTGGATTTGTTGTATTCATTATTATTGCTAACGCAATTAGGTCATGGCTCGTTGATGTTTTGAGTGATAAACGATGTCTTTAAATATAACTTCCAATGACTACCTCTTCTGATGAATACATCTTCGAGTATATAGCTAGAGACAGTTTATATTCATTACATTTTGACATCAGATTATCTTGTTAAACTACATCTTTAATCAAATAATCATTATCAAATGAAGTGGGGTTTTTTTTTTTTTATTAAATCCTGTTATAAATATTGTCACATTCTTGTCAAACTTGTGCCATCTTGAGATCGTCATAAGACGGACACGTCAAGTCGATCTATGTACCTCGCCTGGGGAGTACAGAGCTATGGAAATTTCCCTTTTATTAGTATTATTGATGTACCGTCTCCATCAATGTCGTGCCTGACCAATCGAACCCACAAACTCATCCCACAGTCACAATAAATGTCGCTCTTACTCTCTCTCTTTCTAATAAAAACTAAAACACCAAGAACTCTACTGAAGCCCAGAGCCCTCATCTCTCTTCCCGTCTCCTGTATCCTCTTCCTCTAATCCCCCCTTCCCCTCTCCACCCTCATTTCCCTCTCCGCTGACGAGAGTAATGCATACTTAACACAACCTGACACTGTCCAGCCAGACTTGAGCCCATGCTGATTTCCCTGAAGACGACCGCAGCCAGCAAGTGGTATGGTAAAAACTTACATTACCCCCACATCAATGAGGTCTCCTGTATAAACAGAGCTAAAGCTTGTCATATTACGAGATACTTAGCTGAACGTGGTCCGTTCACGTGACCATGGCCCAATCACGTGACCATGGCCCAACCACGTGACCATCACCCAATCACGTGACCATCACCCAATCAAGTGATATTTACCAATATACGTGATTATGGCCTATTACATCATCCTAACCAATTCACATGATCACAGCCCGATAACGTATCCAAGTGATCATGGCCCATTCACATGATCATGACCCATGAACTTGACTATGGCCCAATCAGTTTACCATGGCTCAATCGCATGATCTTTAGCAATATAAGTAATCAGGGCCTATATAAATTATTATAACCCATGCGCGTGATCATGGCCTGTTTACGTGATCATGGTCTATTTACGTCATCATGCCCTATTCACGTCATCGTGGCCTATTTACGTCATCATGGCCTATTTACATCATCATGGCCTATTCACGTCATCATGGCCTAATTACGTCATCATAGCTTATTTACGTCATCACAACCAATTCACATGATCATTTTCCATTCGTTTATCCTCCAGCCTTTCAAAAACTATTTTTTCTATCCTACCTTTGTTCTCATCTAGTTCGCCCTTGTTTGTATTCCACCATTGTAAAAGACTTTTCAATGAATCTACCATCTTCCTTATCCTAGCGCATTATGCGCTTTCCAATATATTTCCATTATATATCATTGCCCACATCTGGTCATTATATGTCATTGCCCACATCTGGTCATTATATATCATTGCCCACATCAGGTCATTACATATCATTGCCCACGTACAGCTACTATATGTCATTGACCACATACTGCCACTATATTATATGTCATTGCCCACATACTGCCATTATATGTCCTTGCCCAAGTACTTACATTATATGTCCTTGTCCACATACTACCATTATATGTCATTGCCCAAATACTTTCATTATATGTCATTACCCACATACTCCCATTATATGTCCATGCCCACATACTTCAATTATGTCATTGCCGACATCATTGTTTTTGTATGCACTGTCCACATGATGTCACCTTTTCAGTTTTTTTTTTTTTAAATAATTAAAATTTATTTACATACACCTTTGATTAGCAGCGCTTTAAAGCTGAACATAAAAATGCGCACAGTTTTTGAAAGTGATGTTACTCTTAGACTTAATTGGCGAATTATTTCTTTTTCCAGAAGTTCCAGTCAATGAAGTGGTCATTACCAGATCTGGATTACGTGTAGACAAGACCAGCATCAACAAGAATAAGCAACTTGACGCCAATGACAACAGAGTCAGAGACACCAGCGACACATCTGGTCATTTTGACCTAGATAATTCCAGGCACGTCGACAACAATCAAAATATCATTCACGATTTACAACACCCTTCTCTGTGTGCTAGCGGAGCTGTAGTGAAGAAATCTCCAGCGGATTGTGGCGATATACCCGCTGATCAAGCAGAAGATGTCTTGAGGAATTGTAGACTCGAACTAAACTTTATCACCCCATTGGTTGGACACATAGATGACGTGTTCGGCTTACGCCGCAACCTCCAGACGACAGTATGCACGCCAGATTATACTAATCCGAATACTCGTAGTTTGGACAGATTAAAAGAGGAAACAGTCGCCGGAGGTGGAGATGTTTACCCAGGAAGTGACGGTGATTACATTGCTGACCACGGGCCGATAAAACCCTCTGACCACTCTCGAGAGGCAGGCAGCGGTTTATGTGGACAGCAACCAAAGGGACACGTCACCACAAGCTCGCTTTTGACTCGTGGTGGTAACCAAGGTGACCAATATCAACGGCCGAGATTGTGCCCAGGGTGCGGTCAAGCACTCTGCTCTTCATTTCCTGGCTGTGTAGATAAGGTTAATCCTGCACTTTCGGCCGAGCCGCGCTCTGCTGGCCCATCAAAAAGAATAAACACAGATGTCGAGGACAAGGAAGAACTGAATCCCGGCGAAGGAATAAATGTTAGCGATCATGATATTTCACCGATAAATATTGACGACGTTGTTTTTATCGAAGCAAAACACGACCGGAAGTCAAGGCCGCAAACAAATTCACGCGAACCGTTACGGCTGAAGCCCGGGAAGAAATGTGTTATCGTTACTAGGAATCTTGAAGAAAGACACAAAGACGCTGTCGTTGCAAGCTCCCGGTTTAATCCCGCGGGGAAAAGCTCTCAAGCGAACCCTCGCGCTGGATTAACCGCAAGAAAACGCGAGGGCCAGAGCAGAGGCGCTCCTAAAAACAAAGCCGCCAAAGACGAGAGATCTGAGACCGGGGACAGTGTTAGTGTTGACCCCCGGGATCATGCGGCAAACAAGGTCAAACGTGGCCTCTTGGTCACGACACGAGAAGAGATTAAGAACCCAAACAATGATTGCAGCGGGGAAATTGGTGGGGCTAGAAGAAGTGGACATAACGCGGGTATTCAGTGGGAGCGGACAGTTGGATTGAGAATCCCTGAGAATTGCGCAAATTCTACAACAAGAGATGTGCTTCCGAAGGAACCACTTGGTGTTTTAAAATGTGGCCTTCAGAGTTCACTAGTGACAGCTGACCGGCCAGCGGTTAACCGTAGTGTAAATTGTGATGTAGATGACAGATCTGTGAATAAACGCAGCAAACCTGGCGGTGGTCAGAATTACGCCACAAATAATAAGCCATCCCTGGTGATAAAAGCTAATGTCGGCAGTCTAAATGTCGTCACCGGTGACTCGGCTAAACACGCCAAGCATCTGATACACAAGGTCAGACAGACTAGGGCAAGCCTGCTTCGTCAGCGCTATAGCCCTACTTCAAAGCGGATTAGTCAAAGAGTGTCACACCGTGTGCACGAAGAATCTCCGACGTTATCGGATTCAGAAGATAAAAAGGCCACACAAATTTTAGGGAATATCCGTTCTGGGAATAAACGCTCAACCGGTAATCGAAGCCGTGGATTTGGTCATACGCATACTGATGACACGCAACTTGAAGTTTCGCGGTGCCGTTCGCTGACGATTCAGAAGAAGGGCCAAAAAAGCATAAACAATCTCAAAACAGCACAAATAATGTCCGAGACGGTAGCTGTAAAGAACACCAAGGCCGCGACCAGCCAAAAGACAAAGAGAAAAGACGTGATATCGTCAAAATCTGGCCGGGGCCCAGCTAACTGGAAACATGATTCGAACCAGTCTTTGGATGAACGACATGACGCCTGCACGGCTGGGGAGCCGGTCCGACAAGACGCCTCCACGGCTGGGGAGCCGGTCCAAGAGAAGACCATGTGCGATGAGGATGACAAGTCGTCAGCAGGGCGAGGGGGTGGCACGGGCTGCGGGGCGCCCAAAGTCGTGTTGACGCTTGGGTTTCTCCGACAGACACAATCCCAGCTCTCCAAAATAAAGAACCCCGCCTCGGTGAGGACCAAATCGGCCTGTCCGCCGGAGCACTCGCAGACAAAGAGAAAAGACAATGAAGGAAAATCCAGCAAATCGCCGAAGATGTCAGGGAAGACTTCCAAACGTACAAAGTCGACCCCTGACCCTGATTGGGTTTCATCGGACATAGACTGTACTTTGAATGATGGCGACTCGCAAAAATCAAACGTCATCTCTCCGATATTACGCAAAGCTTCTCGGAAAGAAAACATCTGCTCAGACTCGAGCGCGAGCATCAAGTCTCCTAGAATGAAAAAGAGGCTGAGTATTTTGGGGGTTACCTCTTACCCGGAAGTACTCTCGCCGGTGACGTCACCCACCCAGTCCGAGCCACGGAGTCCCAGGATAGAATCGACGTCACCGCTGTGTTTTGAGAAGGAAACTGGGAATAAACTTTACGATGGCCTGACACAGGCTCGACGAAACAAGTCGTTATCGCCTTTCCCGAGAAGGGACACGCTTTCACCCTCGCCATGTCCCCGGGACGCAGCCAAAAGTGTGTCCCCGAGTCCTCCAAGCAGGCGTTCTTCTTCGAGAGAGTCTCCAGGGCGAAAAACACCATCACAGGGGAGATCCGCATCAGAAAAATCTCCAAACATAAAAGACTCCACGTCACCCACGACAATCAACGCAATGACATCGTCGTCAACCACAGCAATAACAACAGCAAAACTGTCTCCCCCTTCACCTCCCGCTGCCCCAACCCTTAAGTCCACGCCTGTGGCACGTGGGGCGCAAACAAGCTCCATGTTGCCGGTATCAATGCAGCCGAAGATCAAATCAAAACACGGACTCACCCTTGCCTCGACACTTACATCGAGTAAAAAATCAGAGACTCGCGTTAGAGATGACGTGGCACTTAAACCAGGTTCCGCTTTGGAGAACTCTACCAAGACTGATCCCCGTGACTTAACGGACTCGGTCAGCGCCACTAACAAGAGGCAGGAGGCCAAAGTCCGAGGTAATGTCTCGTTGACCTCAGGCCACGGTCCCCCGGGTCACGGCAACCCTCTGCCATCCAGCAATAAAAACAAAAGTGCAACGACAGCATCGGGTATCGAGATTAGCCACGGCACGATGTCGGGTGTCACACAGGCGATCGATTGGCCAGACCACGTGACGTCTAGCACCGAGGCATTGCTCAGTCTCCCGTCTGATTCTAAAAATAAGCATGACGCTGCAGGACGAAGGCAGCGAGGGCCGAGCGAGATGGGGGACGAAGATATTGATCAGTCCGTTAACAGACTGGAAGACAGCATTGAGAAACACAGCGGAAGCCTAGCACCTACAACATCGACTGGAACAAAATACATGTCGAAATGTGCAAGACGGGGGCAAGAAACAGGAGGAACTTTGCGAGAGAGTAGTGCCAAAGGTCACGAGAGGGCGAGTCTCGAAAGCTCGCGAATGAAAGGTCCTTTAAGGTTACGGAAAAATGTCAAGGAAAATGAGAATGTCCAAGCGAGGGGGGACAGTGTGGCCAAGACTCAGAGAAGTGCTCAACCCACCCCCGCCCTAATGACAGGTAAAAAACTTTCCACCCACTACGAGCCTCAAAAGGTCGCGAGTCGACCTGCAGTTGAGGCGGGTTCTCAAAATGTGACTACTTCTGACACAAATTGTTTACTTAAAAAACACTCGTTATCAGAGACTGCCTATTTGCCGTGTGAAGATGACACCCCCGTGGCGTCATGTTCTTCGAAACTTCCGAAAAAACTGGCTACCGTCAAAACTCAAAATGAAAAAAGTGTCTCGGTTGCCAGGATTTCCGCTGGCCTAAAAACAAGTCTGAAAAACGCACATCCCAAATTGTCAGTCCCGAGGGCTGGTAAAATGAGACCTATGACGTCATTGACGCTCGACGTCAGATCAGTGTCCTCGACCCGTGAAAGCTCTGTCGACAGCCGCTTCGATGACGACACATCCTCTGTTACGTCAGACAGGTCCCACGTCTCGTCGAGGTCATCGTCCCGCGTGTCTCACCCACAGCATCGTGTAACCAAACTTTCACACCAGGCACCGACAACGTCTTCAACAAGCCGTTCTGGGGCGAGGATACGGCAGCCAGCAGCCGACAATAACCAAACACTCCTTGTTCAAAATAAACGCAGAGAGTGCAGGCCCGTGCCTAGCTGCAGCAGCAGCGGTGATTCACGTAATGATTCCACGAGGCGCACCGCTCAACACAACAAAGTTACGGCCTCGGGTGCAAGTCTTGGAGGAAAGCCAGAAGATGGTGCGAAAAAAACAGTGCACGCGAAATCAGCCCAATCAGAGCGCGGCAGGATACAACAACCGATAAAACTGCACGGTGCAAGGGAAACAACCCAAAAAGAAAAACTCGGCCCGTGTAGCGCACGAGTTAGCGATGTGGCGGGAGACAGACGAGGAGATGTGGAGGGGTGCTTGATGCCAGTGAGTGAGGGCCGCGGCGAAGGCCGTGATATCAGGAGTGGAGATATCAATGAGAATATAAAAAGAGTGGATGACATCACATTGGAAGCGGATGCTACAGGTAAAATGGAGATAAAGTACTCTCTCTCTCTCTCTCTCTCTCTCTCTCTCTCTCTCTCTCTCTCTCTC
>MUZC01003230.1:351468-371173 GCA_002072015.1 Radix auricularia
CCCCCCCCCCCTGGCCACTTTTCCCTTGAAGGTGCGCGGCTGCGTAGAGAAGTGACCACCACCACGCAGCAATTTTGAATTACCACGCAGAAAATTTAGTAAAATATTGCATACAAATTGATGATGTACAAATTTGCACATGTGTTTCTTTACTTTGAACACGGATCAACCAACGAAACTTAGATGGAATATTGCCCCCACTCCCGGGAGTTTTAATTTACGCCACATTTACGAACTTAATGGTAGCAAAAATCATCGTTTGGACGTAGTATTAAGGCAGTTAGTATCCGTTAGAATCCACCCGCAAAGTACAGGACTGTGCATCTTTATGGTTAAATTGCATTGGCTATGATAAGATCTTACGTGAACCCTTCAAAATAATTTTGGTGGCTTTGTCCATCTTTAAATAAATGTTTGCACTAGGGCTGCGGAATTTAACGATTAATGTTTCGATTTATCGTTAAAAAATGTTATTGATTAAATATCGATTAAAATTTAATAAAATATTTTGTTTTCAATTTTTATAAAAAATTAATAAAAAAAAATAATAGCCCAGATCACAGGATCTGTATCGCTGAGGAACGTGACAACAGTCCATAGAAGTTAAAAAGGTTCAAAATATTATTTTTCTATGTTTATGAGACATAATAACATATGCAATAACGCAATAAAACAAAAAATGTCAATTACCAGATTTTATTACTTCCCTTGGAATATTTGACTTTAATCGAAATTAACGATTAATTGATGAAATTAATCGTTAATTTTTCAATTGTTAACTATTAAATTTAATTTAATCGTCACCAGCCCTAGTTGTGCACATTGTATTTGAGATTTGTTCCAAGACAATCTTCATGCTGCTCCCTTTTTTCGATGGACGATACACCGAAAAAACGGCCCCGACAAATTTGCTCCGACATAAACAGCCCCGGTCAAAATGGCCCTGGGCTAAATTATGGACTAATAATTAAAAAAATGCAATCAAATATTATATTAGTATTTTTATGCATCGATTCAGTGTCAGGTTTAGTCCGCAAGAAACAATAATTACATCACAAGAAAGAATCTAATAGCATTTACTCGATATCATGGTACCAAGTCACGGTCGTTTGTTGAGAAGAAAAATATAATGACATCATAAGAAATAATTTTACAATTTGACCACCTTTTTTAAAATGACAACAGATTAAAATGCAAACAAAAAAAATTATGTTTAAAAAATGTAAACAGTTTGTTCGGTATCGTTATGTCGGGGCCGTTATGTCGAGGCTACTGATACTATTTCCATGGAGCAGTATCTTCCTCTTTCCTGTATACTTGAAATAAATTATAAATATACGTTTTGTCCTCCCATTCCACTATGATATCCTTTAAAATAAAAGACAATTTTCTGTCCGGTAATCGATTGCTATTGGTCCCTCAAATTCCTACCCTACAGCCAATCAGAAAAATTAAATCTCATTTACATATTGAACAAGTTTACGCGGACGTTCAAAACGAGTTATTTTTGGTGCTGTATTTTTTTTTTACAAGACTTTATTTTGAGCGGTATGCGTTTGGGATTTATAGTTTTAAAAAAATGTTTTTACGGGTTATTTATTATTACTATAATGAATAGTATTTTTGACGTGATGCAAATGTATGCTATAGCTGGTCGAGACGGCTGTTGGAGGGGAGTTACAACTTGTCACCGAAACGACGACGGAACGTCTTTGGGCGGGCTTTGTTGCTCGTAAATATATATGCTGTACAGTGTAACAGTGTACTGTATCTGAATGAGTTGAATGAGATTTTAAATTAATATAATATCTTCAATTCATAATTGCCTGGTAAAAGAATTTATGAGGCCCAAGAGGAAGATTCAATGAAATGTTTAGAAAAGCTTCACAAATTTTGGCCGCACTGCTGTAAAGTTATTTTGCTCCGTGTTTATCCGTTAACTGCCTTTCTTAATCAACAGTAATGATAACCTCAACATCTCACACCCTACGTTGAGAGCCACCCCTCCCTCCCTCCCCTACACACATACACTCGCACACCCAGAGATAATATGTCGAGGAGATGGTGTGTTACTTTACGGCCAAGGCACGTGCTTAGGCAGCGCGCGGACGAGATGCGGGCGTTCATCATTATATCTCCTGGTGATGTGTGCCTGGGGTCCAGATACCAGGTCACTCGTCTGTGCCCATCGCGAAGTTTGGGATGACTGGGGGGAGTGTGGAGGGATTGGGGATGGGATATGGTGATTTAAGGGGGGGGGGGTTACTCGTGGAAAGTTAACTGGCGGGTGCGCCTCGAGTTTCATCCTCCGCGATGGGGGAGGGAGGGGTGAGAATTTCTCGTTGGGGCTGAACGGGCCGCGGCTAGTGAAATGGGTGAGGCGGCCTGAGGAATAGACACACAAAGAAAACTGGGCGTTAGGGAAAAGAAGAAGAGTGTGAGAGATAGAGAGAAAGATAGAAGGGTGAAAAAACAACGCCAGTAGAAACGATAAAAAGGGAGCTCACTTGTGATCCGCGACGATGTAGCGGCGGCGGGTTTTCAGTTGTTGTGGTCACGTGAATGAGGGTATGTCCCCATGGACGGACACGAGCTAAGGGACAACTGCCAGTTACGTGTGTGTGACTATTCTCAATGGATCTACTCTAACGGTCATCATGTTATCAGTGCGTCGTCTCGTGCGAATTCTCAAAGTGGCTCCAGTCGAGGATCGAGTGAGGTCACCGCGGGGCAAACGCTTAAGCAAAATAACACAGCAGTTTCCAATAATCCGAGACGCATCCGATTAAATGCCGTGGTTAGTCTTACATTTGCGAACCCAGGTGGACTTGATAAAATGACTTCAGAGGTTTGTGATTCAATGACCTCTGGTCAGTCTAATAATTTCGCGTCGGAATCCCCGAGAACCGCCGCCGTTTCGAAATACGTTCATTGGAATAAGTTTCACTCAACGTCAAAATGTGAAAGCGCTGTGTCGGGCAAAAGGTTGTTAAAATCTACGCTTCATCACACTGTTAATTGTGACTCCCTCTCTTCCACAGATGAGACTGGGTTAATAGCAGAAAGCCATCATAAGGAAGCAAAGTTTCCTGGGATTAACGGAAACGAGTTTCTGAACAATGGGTGTGAGGACATTGAGTTAGGATCCATTGAGAAAGTAAAAGTTCATCACCATTGTGCCGAGAATCAAACCGATGTCCATTCTAATAATTTTGAAACCGGTAAATTCACGGAAAGAAATGGTAACCATACATTTTTAAAAGCCAACGCACTGGGCAGTGAACAGGATTCATGTGTACCCAAAGCGAGCTTTGAAGAGTCCGGTGGCTGTACCATTGAGGACTCGATAACCACGAGTTCCGGGGAAGATGAAAGCGATGACGAGTTGCTTGTTTTGATGACTAACGAAGACGACGATATCAACGACGCGTGCTACTCAGTGGAGGCCACTTATCCATCACAGAATGACTATCCGCCGGATGATAGACTCCACTCGACCAAATCCTTCTCAGAATCCAGTGACGGCGTCTCTCGCGACGACCTCGTATCGTACGCGGCGCCTTCCTCGTGCTGCGGCCTCGAAGTCAGGTGTGGGAGCAGAGAAGAGAAGGCTGATCAGGAACCGGAAATAGATAAAAGCAGGTACAGCAACTATGAAGGACACATGCATAAATCTTACACGGGGTTCAGCCTGAACGAGACGGCCTTTACGACAGCCATGGAGGGCGTCTTGATTGTCGACTCGGACGAAAAGGGGGACGACTCGAACGAATACAGTTACCTGCCCCCTGACGACGAGACCGACAACGATGACGTCATGGAGCACTGCCAGAATGACGTGGATGACCAAGACGGAAATGCGTCGTCGTGTTCCGAATCGAGTTTTCAGTCCGCCACCTCGGATATCTTAATGGTGGCAGCGTCTCCCCCGACGGCCGAGCTCGCGAATTTTGAAGGCTGCGGGACGAGCAAGGCGGGCGAGGGCATGGCCAAACTTATAGCGTCTGACTCAGAGACGATGGAAACCGAGTGCTGGGAGGACTCGAAGGCCGAGAGCGAGTGTGAATTTCTTGGAGAAATCATTCTGACCTGTGAGCAGGGGCCCGACCCCAACTCGCTGGTGACCATGCCGTTCACGTCCACGCCGAGGGTGGTAGACACACGCCACCCTCTCAGGCACGACACCCGCGTGTTCACCACAAAACTGCCGCTGAGAACGAACGCTGCCCATGGCTCGGTTATCGCGCGTGTTATCAACACAAAACCGAGCCGTGGTTCCAGGTCGAATCCTTCGGTGTTACCGCCCTTGCCTTCCTCGATATCATGCCCTCAGTTTCTCGACATGTCGGGGGCCAACACAACGGAGGTTAAACACACCAAAAATTCTCTTATGGCCTCGGACACGGACCTCAGGCAAGATGGATTCCTCGAAATAGTCGGAGGTCAAGGTCATGACCGTTTGCATGTTTCACAATCCCGTGGAGTTACTTGTATTTCAAAAGAGACTCTTTCAAATGACGTATACTCGAGTCAGCCGTTTTTGATCAACATCATGGATGATTACCTAGATCAAACAGATACACACATGCTTCATGAAAGTGGACATAAGCTCAACGGAATGTCAACCTCCGGGGAAGGGGGATTAACTGATAATAAATTACAGAATCATCGCCCTGAGGATCACGTGAGTGATAAAAACTTTGCTCGCGGTGTAAGTTTTCAGAGAGGATCAGAAACAGAGGAGGCCCTCGACACGCCGTCGCTAACTTCGTCGCTCTCTTCCTCGTCATCTTCCCTCACGTCACTGACCGACAGGAGGAGATATCGTCAGGCGAAAGCCGGTGAGGGTCCAGGCCAGCCCTCACTCCTCCCGCTACGGTCATGCTCCCTCGAGCCCAAGCGATCATCGAGAGCCAGGGCCGTGGCCCCGCAGCGCAGTCAATCGCCCTCTGTCTTCACCAGCACGCTCGTCGTGGACGTGACGTCACACCGGAGAAACCAGCGTCTCAAAATGCAACAGCAGAGCGAACTGAAGAAGAGCAGGCCGCCGTTGTCGCACAACAGATCTCAATCTCTAGCCGGGCAGCGCTCATCTGTGATACCCAGCGAGGGGGGATTACATCACGAGGGCGTGAACACTCCCCCCACTGTCAGCACGGCTCACATTCTCAACGCGGCTGAACGTCTCCACGCACTCGGTAAACAGACGTTGATATCACACACGAAACAGCGGTCAGCGCACACTCGACTCTCTCACGGTGGTGTAGAGTCCACGCCGAATACGAGCACAAATCAAAATGTCACAGCGCCAGCTCACGATGTTACTTGTACACGAGTTGAATCGAATCAGCCCTCTGCCGCAGGCTCGTCACACGGCGACATTAGGACAACCACTGCCGTCAAGAAAAAGGGAAAGTGGCTTGAGAAGAGCCAAAGATTTGAACCGTCGGACTCCGCCCAAACAAAAGACAGCCAACCCCCGGTCAAAACAATAGCAGCACAGCACAAGGGGTCAGCTATAAATAGCCGCTTGCCCAAACCCACGGAACAAAAAGGAAGGAAGGACAAAGCCGGCAAAACGGACCCTGGCCGCTCCGTTAAATCGGAACACGTATTGGGGCACGCCACTGCGGATGACAAGCAAACGGTAAACGCGCGACGAGCAGAAGTGAGAGCACCGAGTGAAAGCGGCGCGTTTTCCCACGACCTTTGGCCCCCACAAAAAACTCCCGGAGCGAGGGTTATTGGAGAAACAAAAGTGGAACCACCGGCATTTACAAGCGAACCCGGCTCCTCAACATATACAGACCCACAAATGTGCAGCTTGACACATAGAGTTTTCAAACAGATGAAAATGACAAACAGTGGGAAAAACAACCCACGGTACGGGTTTTGTCCCATCGACATTCCCTCGACAGATCTCATACCAAACGAGGGTACCCCAACATCCCACGACGAGAGCTTGCCGACGGTTGCCAGTCAGGATATAAAAACAAGTCTTTTCGAGAGTGGTTACTCGTCTGACATCAAGTCCCCGGATATGAGATCTCCGACTTTAGACATGGAGGAGAGCGCGTCGGTTTCTGCCGCGTCGACCGCTCAAGAATTTGTCAGACAGAATCAGGATAGTCAAACCAGCTGCGCCCAGTCAAAGCTTGAATACGAGCCTAAGACAGGAAACCTCGCAGTGGCATCGGAGGCAGATTTATTATCGCAAACAGCATTATCTTTGACTCGCGTGCACGGTGGCGCTCAAACGCGTGCAGAAAAACAAACCACGAGCCGGAATGAAGAGAAGCGGCAGGACATCTCGGCGGTGCCCCAATCATGGTTATCGGAAACTGCCGGGGACAGATTAGAAACGAGCTTCCTCGAGGCCGAGTTCTCACAAAAACGCCGAGAGCCAGAGGAGGTCGGTAAAGGTGACTCGATGTTTCAGAATGGTGCTGAGGTTGTTGCAGCGCCAGTGGTGCCGCAGGATAACGTGTTGTGTGATGATTATTCGTGTAATGTGACTAATTCCTGTCGTGACAGTTTCCTAATGACAGATGGATGTGACAACAAATTCATTTTACCGGAAGTTACATACATGAAGAATTGCATCGTCTGCCCAGTGGATACCCTTAATTCTGAAATGAGACACGATGGGCGTGGCAATCAGAAAAACGAAATATTCCAATTGGATCTGCCCAGCCGTAGTTCGGATAGTTCACAAAAAAATTGCTTAGCGCCCATCAGCGGCGACACCCCTGCCAGCATGAAGTCAACCGTCCTCCATTCAAACTTCTGCCAGGATTACGTCAAATCCTCCGATAATAATGCTAGCCTCGGGCAGGATGGCATTTCTCAGTCGAATACCTCAGACGCCGAGGTCGTACACAAGCGAGGCTTTTGTCTTCCGACCACAGAGGGCATAAAACAAGCGAACACTTCAGAGTATCAGATGGAAAGTTTGGACGAAAATATCAAAACTTCACAGCGATGCACTAACGGGAACAAACGTGTTGAGAAGGGAAGCATTCATGTCGAAAATACTTCCTGCGACGCGGAAGATATTTCTGTTGCTAATTTTAACACCACCAAGAGAGAATCTAACCACGCCGCCCTGGATGAGTCGGTTTCTTGTTGTGATGATGCATATCCGTTAGTTGGAGAGATAAGTAAACTCGGTGAGGACATCGCTGGTTCGGAGCTACACCTAGATGAATCGCTAGTAACTCACAGTGAAGAAGTGGTGTCCACTTCGAATTGCGCTCGTTTAACAGACGATCGCATGTTAGGGTGGGCCGAGGCCTCCTTACCCGAGGCAGTGGCCGAGGGATGTGTTCATAACAAGGTGTGCGAATCATCTGGCAACGAGCAGGCGTCTGTTTCGGCCGTGGCACCCCAACCTGTGCCGGTCGTGGCACCCCAACCTGTGGTGGCCGTGGCACCCCAACCTGTGGTGGCCGTTGCACCTCACCATGTGCTGGCCGGGGCACCCCAACCTGTGGTGGCCGTGGCACCTCAACTTGTGGTGGCCGTGACACCCCAATCTGTGCCGGCTGTGTTTGAGCTGTCATCGTGTTCCAAGAATACCTCGTTATTATTGTTAACATCGTCATCCCAGCGTACGCTTCCGAACGAGGAAAGGGATACCCCCACCGCCGGCAGCCCCAGCTCATCCTACCCTCTGACATCGGGCAACAACAACTCGTCTCCACTCGGTGAGGAACACGAGAATGTAAGGCCACGCGAGGCCATCTCGGCCAATGAACAGATCTGTGATTTAATTTCTCCTAGTTCAAAAGACCAGCAGGCGGTCGGGCTGACAGAAAACCTGAGTGCCGTTATGGAGCCAGAGTGCTTGGTGAAATGTGACAAAATCGATTATTCCACTGGAGATGTTCGTGCCTGCGATACACTTCGTGTGAATTTAAAGTTGAATTCCGATATTTCTAATGGATTAACAACATTTAGTGTCGAAAATGTTTCATCTAGGAATATAACCTGTGTGGATTACGCTGAAAAAGTATGTGAAATTCCAGTGAAAGAAACAAAAGTGAGTTCTGAACATTTCATCGAGGTAAGAACACCTTTATTACGTTCATCTTCACCTTCATCTCAGCTCTCACCCAAATCTTCCCTCGTACAATCCTCGGTGCTGATAAATGAACCACCCTCGTTTGACAACAAAACGCCACAGAAGACACAGCTTGGAATAATGTGTGTCAGTATGAAAGCTCCCCCTACGGCGCCCAAGCCAGACCTACACCTCCAGTCCTTCCACGCCAGTCTAATCCGAGGTAAATCCGACCCCCGAGTGGACCCCCGCGCGGACCCCTGGGTGGGCGATAAGCCAAAGTGTAAACACACCGAAAGCAGATGTAACGAGTCGTCTGGATTAGCATCTGCCGAGCTTAGCTCAATACTGGCGAGGAGATATCAATGCTGCGACAGCGGGGACAAAAGTGAGGAAGATAGATCCACGGGGGTTCCCAGCCTCGCCACTGAGAAGTTCGTTGATAACAAAAATATCAAGATCTCAGAAGCGTACCCCAAAAAGAAAATGATAACTTCAGTTCACATCGAGAGGCAGAACGAGATCGTGGAGACGGTGAAACCTGGTTGTGTGGCCGTGGAAGAAGTGAGAACCCTCGATGGGTCTCAGGGGCGGGTCAACCTCGATGGTTCTGGTGGAGATGATTTGAGGAGCCCGACTTGTAAAACGTTTCAGTGCGCCAATATTCTCCAGCGGTGGAACGCCCTGACTTCCTGCTCATCCCCTCGCCCCGACACCCTGGAGTCGCTCAGGCTCCCCAGCCCCTCCCCTCACCCCGAACAGCCGCCCAAGGAGAAAAGTCCATTCATCCTGGAAAAAGTATGTGAGCTCCTCAGCAAGATATCATCGAAAGACGCCGCCCCTGACGTGGCCCGTTCAAAATCGCCAAATCAGTCGCCACCGGCCGAGGAGCCTAGGAGTGCGCTCGTCCGAAGAGACGAGCGGTCGGGAAATGTAAACAAAGAAAAGGTCAGAGGTGTCCGAGTGGTCAACAAATGGAAATCCATGGTGAAGAGGTCCCGAGTTGTCGCCATACGAGAATCCTTGAAGGTGAAAATGTCAAGCTCGGATGACCACAGCTCGCTTCTACCACCCCCAGTTTCACCCACGCCCCCCAGGAAATACAAGTGGGCCAGGGGGGACGCGGGGATATGGAAGAAAGTTTATCTGGACGACAACGGTAAACTGGACACGAGCACAGAAAGTTTAAAGAGTGACAGAACTTCCCTGGAATCCTCTGTCGTTTTGTCGCCAGGGGTCGAGCCAGTCAACAGTAAAGAAAATGTAACCGTCCAAAGTTTGTCTCAAGTGTGCCGTGATATCCACGGGCAGGCGCTGGAGGAGAAATATTTGTTGTGTGAATCACGCGAGCACGAAGATCTTGAAGTGATGAACATATTACAGATAAGCAGCGGCCCGTCGTTACCGGACGGTCGTGGCACGAGCTTAGAGCGAGGTTCTAAAGCGCCGGGTGATGATGATGACGGTGATACACCGAGTGGAAATAGAAATGGACCACGGAAGGGAGGGGAGGGCGCGGGTGTGAAGCCCCAGAACAGTGTCCTACAAAGTAGGTCAATGTCCGGTCCCTGTGAAGTGCCGGCGCTTCCACGTGAAAACATCCCAACTGTTGACGTGTTGATGGCCAGCGAAAGTTCGGGTGAGCTTTTTATCGGCCTACCACCGCGAGACACTCGTTTACCAGCCGATGTGAGTCTACCATCCCCTGACTATGATGGTACCGTAACAGGGTCTGTTTCTCGTCAAAGTGAATCCTTTAAAACAATCGATGGGAAAGCGAGGGTAATGAATTTCCCAGGAACGAAAGTTGTGGAAAATGAGATTAACTTTGTAATTGATAGTACAGTGAAGAGGGAAGTGTGTCAGATTAGTGCTACTGACAGAAGAAGTGAGTCGGTCGAACCTTTTCATACAAAAATTTCGGATAAAGTAATCGCTGCCAGTTTTAACAAATATTTTCCCTCTGAATCTGCAGCAACGATAACCCAAGAGTCGATTACTCCGGTGTGCCGTGAAAGAGAAGGTAGTGAGTCTTCCAATACAAATAAAGATCTTCTGGAAAATAAACAATGTGGCTTTATCTCTAATGAGGACGGCCCCCTTACAGAATCTAGACACGAGCAAACGGCTCACCCTCATGTCTCATCCTCGGAAATAGACTTATCAGTCGGCAGGGGTTATAATTCAGATTCAGGTGGTGCAATCATGGTAAAGTCCCTTGACGTCAATTCATATAAATCCTCCCCGAGGCCCGGCCAAGCTCGCCTAATTGAAGGATACGGGGAGGATGAAACGAGTGGAGAAAACGAGTGCGCTCATTCCTACACGCCTGCTCAACAACAGATATCCACGAATGGGGAAGTTATTTCGAAAGAAAGGGATTCCATTGCGATAGAGCAGGCTGAAAGCGATAAGGTTTTTCTCCATGAGCCATGCAGAAAATATGACGGGAGCTCACTATCGAGGTCTCCTGGCGCGGAATCCGGTTTCGTTAATGGAAGCGAAGTCTCGTGTTTTAACAAAAACAGATCGTCGGAAGACAAAGACTGGGCCCCAGAACATTCCTCGGTCGGTCATCTTAAACAATCTTACCACCAGGACTCGACCGTCGAATGTGAAGATACGTCACTTCTACTGGCCCCACAGACGACCCCGGCGGTCGAAGTATGTGAGAAAAATCGGAAGGATGCATCAATAAAAGACGCATGCGTTTCTTTATCCGAAGGGTCAGCATCGCTCAGGCCAAATACACTGAGCGTTCGTAAAACTAATTCGGCCCCAGCCCAATCGGTTGGTCCAACTGTCACCTCACAATCTGGACAGACTCACAGCAACAAGGATAGAGACGATACCGGAGACACGCCCGTCACCGGATGTGACGATAAAGGTGACGAGGACGAGCCTCTTAAAAAGCTCGATGGAGACGACCAGAAGAGTAAGAAGTACTCGTGGCCCACCGTGGCAGAGAGTCTGAAAAGGTTTCAGAAATCCATTGCGGCGGCCCCGCCCAGAAGCCACATGCAACGGGGGCGAGAACAGCAGTATCAAGTTCCCCTTCGAAAAGACGCGAGCAGGACCCGAGGGCCCAAACTGTCGAGCCTGGACGGGAAAGATATTAAAGAGGTTTTTATAGCTTCCCCTGACTCGACGATCGATACCGAGCGCCCCGAGATTGGTGAGGAAAAACAACCCGGATGTTCGGTTGCTATAGACTCGAAACAAACTAAATGTGAGTCGGGTGTTGTTGAAAGCGAAGATCAGTTGAATCAAAACAAGCACTCAAACAAGCAATTAAGATCAACATCGAACAAATCAGCTTTACCAATTCACACTGAGTTCATAGAATCATCATCGACAACATCGTTATCTACGATTACAACCTCGTCTCCCGATGATGCACCATTGACCCCTCCTGCCCCCGATACCAAACACAACCTACCATCACAAGAACTCAAACACTCTGCGTCATGGTCACCGCCGTCAGTGCCAGAAAAACTACTCCCGCCCTCCCCTGTCATCATTTACTCACCGGAAACGACGTTGAAACATGCGCCGGCGACCGCATCGCACGAGCGGCTGACACATGCGACGTCGGATCTAAACCTCGGATCGTCCCTCGGCGAGGATGACATGCATTCTCTGCCGTCCTTGTGCGATCTCATCTGTAAGTCGCTGTCCAGTTCTTCCAACTCGTTGCCTTCCCCCACGGACACCAAGGGCTTCGTGCACCCGTCCACTTCCAGGGTTGCCTCCCCTCGCACGTCCCGGGCAGCGGTCAGATCCGCCCCTGCCTTTAAACAACTGGACGACGACCAGGCCTTCGTCAGGCTGCCGGCCAGTGGATTGGCCCCCGGTAGGATACCCGGATCTGTTACGACGCCTGCAGGGGATTGCCCGGACCTCGGAGGGGCCTCGTCCGGAGATTCCCCCGCGGTCATCGCCGGCGACGAGCACACGGTGACGTCACCAAAGACAGGAACCAGGAGGAGCATGCAGAGCGCCAAGTTGATCAGTGTCAGTGTATGGGACACACACGACGGAGATAAGGCCCTAAGGCCGTCCAGGAGACTTTGGGCCCCGGAGGAAAAACCAGTGAGTATATAGCCTTCGGGTATGAAAATACCCCAACTTTATCTGTTCCCTTCTCATGCTTTCTACATTCCGTTTTTTTCTTCTATCTTTCCTTTTTGAATTAAGACATAATTAAGATAATTATTATTTTATTTTGTACCCCTCTATTATGTTTCATTCAGCAAACATGCCTTGATCAATAATAGAACAAACAGTCCTTACGTATCTAACAGCTAATAATGCAATCCCCCCCCCCCCCCTAATATTTATCCAATGTCCTCACCACTGTTTTCATTTTCGAAATTAGATTGACCAAATTTTTGGACCCCTCTTGTTGACCCTGCCAACTAGACAAAGTGGTTTACAATAATATGTCGGCAACCATTATCTATCCCAGATTCCATTTATACCCATATTCTGCTGTCACGTGTTATTTTTACCTCGATCAGTTGAATGCTCGTTGGTTTTGATTTGACTTTACTATGATATGCCCAATATCCCTACACTGTGACATACCCATCATACCCATTGTCAATTTTCTTCTACTGGGATATGCCCTATTTCCTTGTATACCTCAATAAACTCAAAGCCCATGTACTGTTATATGCCCGATGTCCTTTTAATTATGATATGCCCGGTGCCCCTTTGTGTTGATTTGTCAGATCTCCCTCTGCTAGGATATGTCCAATATCCTTGTATTCATACTATAATATCCCAATGACCTTGTATACATACTTTGATATCTCAATATCCATGTATTCATACTGTGATATCCCAATGACCTTGTATTGTGATATTTTAAAAAAATGCATTGAAAAACTACAGAAAGTTCAAAATTCAAATGCCAGACTAGTTCTTAAGGGGAAAAAACATGATCATGTTACTCCGCTACTTTACTCACTTCATTGGCTACCTGTACAAACCCACATTGATTACAAACGGGTCGTTCTCTGTCACTTCCTTTTTCCGACTCATGCCCTTCTTATCTTACTGAACTTTAGTCGGTCTACTCACCCACTCGTCAGCTACGCTCTTCTGCAGACACACGCATTCTCTGTGTTCCTAATGCATGCACTAAAACATTTGGCGACAGATCATTCTTTTTTTGTGCAGCCAAACAATGGAATTCTCTACCATTACACATCCGTAGCATTCAAACAACCAAGTCCTTCAAGGCTGCACTTGAGACAAATCATTTCAAAATGTATTTTCAAAAATAATGAAACAGCATTTCTGTCAATGATTAACGTAGCTTTTTGTTTTATGTACTGTAATTGATGTGGTTGTTATGGTATAAATACTAATTTATTATTTATATGTATGTTACTATTCCTTCATGCAAAGCTCTGTGAGCCCAGTTCCTTACCGGGACACAGCGCTATATAAATTATCTATTTATTATTATTATTATTTTTATTATATATGCGCAATACCCTTGTATTGTGCTATGCCCAATGCCCTTTTACCTTGAGATGTCCAACGCCTTTCAGTCCCGCCTACTCAATTAACCAAAGAAGAAAACAAGTTGGAAGAATCCCCCCCCCAACCTTACAGACGCGCAACCACAGATCCACAATTTTATTTCCGAATAACAAATTCGAATTCAAAGGGGCTTAAAACTGATGCCGCTTCTACCTCAGCTTCCTCCTATAGCTCCCTTTGACCTTCACCCTCATTTCCATCCCCCAAACCTCTTGACCTCATCTAGAGACGACGGAAACCTGCAGACCGATGTTATGTGCGGCCACTAAGCTGGCAATTATTGGAGATTTAAGAAAATAAAGAAGGCGTTTGTTTAAATACCCCCCCCCCACGAGACGTTCAAAGCTTACACCGCTGGCTTTTAGAATCGTTAATGACACGCAGCTACTTTGAACATTTCAGTCACATCTTTTGATGACTGGAAAGTGCAAACCGTTGTTTATTTATTGATATTAGTTAGTGGGAGCATAAAATCAGCTGTGTGAGATTTTTATTGGATGTCTTCTGTTGTTACAAACAGCGAATAGCGATACGCTTGTACCCCGATAAAATTATGATAAGAGCAAGTGTAATGATCCTGTCTCTATATGTCGTGTTCACCTTTGGGCAGGGGTCGATTAAGATCGCACGGGGCCCCTGGCTGCGATCCACCTGGGGCCCGGTCCAGACACTTTATTATACAAGTTTGGGAACCCTTAATTTATCTTTATATCATTGGGGGCCCCTGGCTTTAGCCAGTTGATTGAACCCCATCAGCCCCCAACCCCACCCAAATCCACCCCTGACGATGGGGGTGCGCATAAGTAAAGCCTGGGACCTCAGAAATAAAATTTAAGAAATAAAGAAATAACGCATCTGTACTGGGATAATTAACTATTTAGGTAAACTAGTGGGTGATCCGATGATAAAGTTCAAACCTGCACGGCAACCATTTATGATAAAGAGGGGTGGGTTGGTTAGTAAGCGAAAGTCCAACAGGTCGCTGGGAGTCTTTACTCTGTTAAATGTCACATGTGCGTAAACTCATCCATGAACAAAGCAGCTGCATGCACTCTGAGGTATATCATACGTGGAGCTCTTTCTGCTGGACCTAATTGATTGCTAGCAAGCCTATTGGTTCTACCAACATTCTCATGTAAGTCTATTTGAGGCCACCAACATTCTCATGTAAGTCTATTTGAGGCCACCAACATTCTCATGTAAGTCTACTTGAGGCCACCAACATTCTCATGTAAGTCTATTTGAGGCCAGCAACATTCTCATGTAAGTCTATTTGAGGCCACCAACATTCTCATGTAAGTCTATTTGAGGCCACCAACATTCTCATGTAAGTCTATTTGAGGCCACCAACATTCTCATATAAATCTATTTGAGGCAACCAAAATTCTCATGTAAGTCTATTGGGACTACCAACATGCTCATGTAAGTCTGTTTGGGACTACCAACATTCTCATGTAAGTCTGTTTGGGACTACCAACATTCTCATGTAAGTCTGTTTGGGACTACCAACATTCTCATGTAAGTCTATTAGGGGCTACCAACATTCTCATGTAAGTCTATTTGAGGCCACCAACATTCTCATGTAAGCCTATTAGGGGCTTCCAACATTCTCAAATAAGTCTATTTGGGACTACCAACATTCTCATGTAAGTCTATTGGGACTACCAACATTCTCATGTAAGTCTATTAGGGGCTTCCAACATTCTCAAGTAAGTCTATTGGGGACTTCCAACATTCTCATGTAAGTCTATTAGGGGCTTCCAACATTCTCAAATAAGTCTATTTGGGACTACCAACATTCTCATGTAAGTCTATTTGGGACTACCAACATTCTCATGTAAGTCTATTTGGGACTACCAACATTCTCATGCAAGCCTATACTCCGTTTTCATATTACATACTGCTCTTTAGATGTACTTTTCAAATACTTCCTTCTCACTGGGACTGTGGCCCTGAGTTGTGCCGTTAAGAACGGCGTAGCTAGGGTGAAGCCCTTCTAGGAATGAAGAGAATTTTTGCCGCCCCTGATTCAGGAAAAGAACATAGCGACCAAGCATACAGGGAAAAAAAGTTCCATCTGGTTCATACTTTTTTTTTCTCACGCCTGTCTGCAACCAATGCTGGCGTTAGGTAAGGGCGGGGCCTTGTTGCCAGCAATGACCCCGCGGGGCCAGAGTAAAGATCGCTAAGCACCAGTATGCTATGTTATTTAAAAATATGAAATATCTTGATTATTGTGTAATTTTAATACCACGTGTCACCTTTTTATTGTTTTGGAAAGTACTTATCCAGTGCTCCCTTTTGACTTCTGACGAATTCTTCTCTTAGCTTGCGTTTTTTTTTTTAGCTTTTTCTGCGCCTGAGTCATATTTGCGAAATCTATCGCGATCTCTTCCACTCATGTTGATATCGTACAGAAAAATCACTTTGATGACGCTGATTAATGTTTCCGATCGCACCAGTACCGAGACACTGCCATTCCGATGACACAGTTTTCTAAAAATAACTATTTTAGTAAATCTATTGTGAATGATGTGTACACAAATAAAGGGGATTGGCTGAATGGTACAACTGACCTATTTTCCGCTAACGGTGTAATGCTTTCAAAGACGTCTAGAGCTACGCTACGGAATTTGACCATCAAAAAGGATTACAAGTGTGCCTATTTCGTTTCTTTACAATCGTTTCCAGCATACGTTCTATCATCCACTCTATGGTTCTACATGTATAGGCTATTAACCAGGACGAGACATGTTCAGGACCGAAACGCGGGGCCTACCTAAGCGCGGGGCCTGGGGCAGTCGCCCCAGTTACAACCCTCAAACGCCGCTCCTGTCTGTAACGAGAATAACCTGGAAACTTTACATCATGGCCATATTATTTTACTCTGGGTACATTCATACTTAACATTATGCATGTCAAAACAGAGTTTGATATAAAGTCTACAAAGTAAGACACACACACGCACGCACGCACGTACACACACATACATAAATACATACACATTTGTCATTTAAACATTGTCTTGGGTACATCAGACAAATCTTTACATATCATCACGAACGGTTTAAAACGTCTACTTTCTACGAGACAGCAAATTGAAAATCTCCTGTTATCCATTTCAATGTGCTACCAGTGGTAGCCTACCACTAAGTCCAAGCAGAATATTTTTTTGCCCGAGAAGACAAACCCACAGGAATAGTTAGCTTAGACCGGAGGCGATATCTGGGTCAGACTGTCTTATTAAGGGGGGGGGGGGNAGGTTATTTATGTATTTCCTATGGGAATCTAGGATTGCCGTGATTCGTCAGTATCTAATGTTCGTTAATCAGACACACGTGCGAGAGCGAAGTCCATTATAGCTAGGGGTGTACCAGATTCAAATTTTTGAAATCCGACGGAGCCGAATTTAGGCGGATTTATGAAGTGATATCCGGATTGAGTCGGGGCCGGATTTATAAAAATTGCCGGATTCCGGATTTGACGGAGCCGAAATCCGGTACACCCCTAATTGTAGCCGGTGAGAGAATCGTTGAGTGGAAAGAAACAGAGAGAGGAGTGTTTGTTAGAGTCAAGCTTGTGAGAGGAGTGTTTGTTAGAGTCAAGCTTGTGAGAGGAGTGTTTGTTAGAATCAAGCTTGTGAGAGAGAGAGAGAGAGAGGATTGTTTGTTAGAATCAAGCTTGTGAGAGAGTGGGAGGAGTGTTTGTTAGAGTCAAGCTTGTGAGAGAGTGGGAGGAGTGTTTGTTAGAATCAAGCTTGTGAGAGAGAGAGAGAGAGAGAGAGAGGATTGTTTGTTAGAGTCAAGCTTGTGAGAGAGTGGGAGGAGTGTTTGTTAGAGTCAAGCTTGTGAGAGAGTGGGAGGAGTGTTTGTTAGAGTCAAGCTTGTGAGAGAGAGAGAGGATTGTTTGTTAGAGTCAAGCTTGTGAGAGAGAGAGAAGTCAAGACTATCAGAGCGGATAATGTGAGGCAAGCGTAAAGATAGTGAGAGTTAAGAGAACGTAGGAGAAAAAACAGGAGAAAGGGGAGAATGAGTGTTGTGATGGGGTATGTGAGGAGTGCTTTTAAACAAGAACGTGGGAATTATTAATTTTGTAAAAATATTTTAAATATATAATGTACTTATATATTATGTACTTCTAGATTGTGTAGGACATCAGCGGTAGCTATTCCCTACTCTAGCAAGTACAGTTGTATTATGAAGAATAATACAATAGTTTCCATTCAATTGCATTGCATTTTGAATGATGATTTGGGTTTTAATTATGAATATAATGCAATGCAACATGAACTTTCAGTAAATATAAGAGCCTTGCCAGATAATTAACTGCTTTATAAATGTAAGTTACACACATTTCAAAAAAAAAAAATAAAATAAATAAATTGAATAATTGCAATAAAAGGTACATTGAAAATTTCTCTCTTGTTATGCCATTTCATTGTTCATTTTACGTGGTTATTTCCCTTGAAGTATTTGAGCACCCCAGGGTTTTTCTTTAAAATGTCTTTTGAAAATAATTAATTAATTTATCAATAAAACAATTTAAATTTGTTAAACCAACTTAAATTAAAATATTTTTTAAAATATGGATATGTTAAATAAAGTGTGAGCATATTTTGTAACACATAAATGATAAGTAATGATTTTAATAATATTAATATTATATTTATTTGTGTAATAAAAATTTAATTTTACTAATTTATTTTGTACTAAATATGCTTGTGCTCCGGTTTAAATTTGCATTGGAAAATCTATACTGAATATATTAAAACATAATAAATAGCGTTTCAAAATTACAAATAAAATATAACCGTAAGAAGTTTATTCGTCTGTTTTAAAAAAAAAAAAAAAGAGAGAAATGCGAATTTTTTTTACTACCATAACAAAGAAAAAATGAACTGCTGTAAACTGCAGGAATAACAATTTCACTAAGTTACTTCTATGGCGATTTTGTTGGAATTTTCGTTTGAAAAACATTGTACTATTTTCCCATTTTCTCCTCGTATGAATTTAAATTTATTTAATTTTGGAAAGAGTCTGACTCCTGGAAAATATTCAAAAGCTGCTAATAATGCAGAAATGGGAAATTATCCAAGAAAAAAAGTAAGTTAAACAATAATTATTTTTATAATTTATTATTCTTACTTAGTCTTTAACTTTATTAATTAATAGTATATTAGTATAATATTAGACTAATTACTAATACTGTTAACTGATACTAATAATAATATTAATTATTAATTGTTTATTAATTAGAATATAAATATTATTTAGTATTAGTATATTCCAGTGATAAGATGACTAGGTGTATAAGAGACTCTTCCTGTTAAAATATATGTTTTAATTTTAAGCTTTTTCGCCACTTAATTTTAAGACCAGTCCTCTTTAGTCTTTTAACACTCATTAAAAAGTAGATTGAAACTGGGGATAACTCAAAATAATTGGCTTCATAATTAGTTCTTCTTGCTGGTGCAGACATGATAGGCATAGGGAATTCACTTTAGCCTTCTGTATAATGTATACTTAACTTATAACTTAACCGTATTACAGTACTAATGCTGTACTGTAATGTAAATACAAAAAAGCTAAAATGATACCTGGCGTATAAGATGAGTTTTGAGAAAATTTTTATGGGTTAAAAAGTCGTCTTGTATGCCAGAATGTCTAGGGCATGGGCCTGTCTCACCACCTCCTTCCACACAGCCCTAATCAACGCCTTTCCTCCACCATTATATGCCCAGTTGTTGTAGATCTTTCTCTACAACATCCATCCACCTAAGCCTAGGTCTTTCCTTGAGCCATTTTCCTCTGGGGTTTTGCTGTCATTTGACTTTCTAGCTAGGTTTCCTGCCCAGTGCAGTCTGCCCTTTTTTTTTTTCTGCAACTATCGTGACATTCTGATAATACTGATATAGTTAATTTTACCACGTTTTTCTTAGTTTGCTTTCTTGTCTGTCTTTCCGGGGCAAAAATTGAATTCCTTTTTTGAACCACTTCTGATCATCCAATTTTGATGAAATTTTGCATGCATACTTGATTCACATGACAATTTAATATTTCATTAATTATAGTACTCAATTCTACTTAATTA
>MUZC01003230.1:371355-405374 GCA_002072015.1 Radix auricularia
ACGTTTTTAGTTTATTTTCTTCTTTTTAGTTCACAAAACGTGGTATCTTTAAAACTTTTTTTAAAATATTTTTATTTAGAATTATTCCTGTTCATAAGTTGACAGTTTTCAATAATTAAAACAGTGTACATAATATAATATGTCAAGACGTTTGTTAGCATCTCATACATCTGTTCACTGTTACTGAAATAACTTTGATTGGACTTATAAGAATATGAGTATGAGACACATTTGCGTTCAAAATAAACAGTGCAGTGTGGCTCTTGCGGACCATTTTACACACATAACTGCACTGCATCTTTCCTTTGCTCTTCACATTTGAGGAATGTATTTTATATCTAATGGTAACAGCATATTTTATTAATTTTTTTTCCTCTTTTCCATAATTTTGTTATGATGCCGGAACTGTAGCTGAAATATTCTTCTTTTTAGTCTTTTTACTTTACATAATATTCTTCCTTCCTAGTTCTAACATTAATAGCCAATCCTTATTTATATCTCTTCATTGACTAAACCATGTTGCAATTATAGTTAAGTCATTTCATTTTATAATGAATAACCCTAATATATTAAAAATTGTCTTTGTTTTCTAAATGATGTTTTCTTTTAGTATTTTAATTATACCTTTTACACCAATTTAAGATTATGAAAATCAGAACTCTTAATATAGAGTGCAAAAAAAACAACAACAAAAACAACTCATTATCCATTCTTTATTTAAAAAAAGGGAATATCTTATATAAAATGGATTGTTGTAAAACTTTAAAAATATTTTTGAACATAAAAATTTTGTGGAAAAATCTGACACGTGATAAAAACCAGGGAACGAAAAATAAAGCTGCAGGCATTAAGGTTGATCCAGGTAAATTTAGAATGGCCGCCCAAAATAAATTGTTTTCACTGAGGATATTCAGCCTCCACCTCCTGCCTGACAGGCTTTTAATTACCTTATCTGTGATCTCTTCAGGCAGTATCTAGAGCTTTTCTTTCCCATTTGAATGGGGTTTTGGATCTGTTGGGCCCCAGAAAGTATGCCACACTTACCCTAATGCACACAATATATTTTGTGATTACCAATTGTTTTCAAATCACAAAAATGAAGCTGTTCTGTCTCCATTTAGAAAGTTGTTCACTTTCAACCGATTAGTTTTTCTTGTTTTGTATCCTCTGCTGAAGAAGGCTGTTAGCTTGAAACATCTATTTCAAGTTTTTTGGACATAACTTTAGAGCCGGGTCGAGAAACCATGGCTCGCGAGCCAGATGTGACTATTGATGGTTGCATCTGGCTCTCAGACAAATGTTTGATTATTTCAAAAAACGTTTATTCCAACTCCTTTTATCTACATATTAATTGCATATAAAAACTGCATAACAATGTTATTAAAAAGAATTCAGAGACATAATAATTGTACTGTTGGTGTTGAAATTACACAAAATACCCACATTGACTTGAATCTTTAGTTTTAAACACAATGTGTATGGCTCTCACAGAATTACTTTTCAAAATATGTGATGGTTATTGCTTTCTCAGACAAAAAGTTTCCCAACCCCTGCTTTAGAGGTATAATTACTTGAAAGAATTATAAATCTGAAATGTAATTTTTTTAAGGAAAAAACAACAGGCATATAAATATAATGTAAATCAAATATGTTATCTTTTGCAAAGTGTCAATGATTGCATGATTCATATATGTATTAATCCTTGATTTGAGGAAAGATAAAGCATTAGCCACATACAACTGTTGAAAAAAACTCTTCGATCAATTTAATTATTTTACACTTTACCTCACTTTAAAAAAAAAAGTTAAATAAAATAAAATCACACTTCTCATCAGAGACAGTAATGTTTCTTTCTAAAACTTGTATGAATACAAAAAATAAAATAATAATTCAAATTGCATAATTGATTTGAAAATTTCAACAACTTTCCCCCAAAAACCTGGCAAACTAGCTTTAATATGTACTGTCAAACAAAATAAATGCGCTAAAAATATTGGCGTAACTACGATTAGTGCCCCCCCCCCGGTGGGAAATGAATACTGAAGCCCCGATAGCATGAAAAAATAAACAACCTGTTCATTCGGGGCTAGGAAGGTGGGGGGGGGGTTAGGGCGGCTCGTAATGATCGCCCATTCACATTCCCTTCCAACTTTATAATCTAAGATGAAAGTTTAACAATATTCATTTGCGGTATAGACAACTTATTATTTATTATTCCCCATTCCATGCAGACAACACTGCCAGCGCGCCGCAAAACATTTAAGATGAAGAAAATGATACAACCGAATGTTTTTAATGGTGGTAAACAAAAAAAAAACCTTTTAATTTACTTTTAACCCGTTTACATCAAATAATCTTAACTCGGTTTTCCCAAGTACGAAAGAATTATCCCTAGTTAAAACTGTAACATCACTGGACATTAAGCTGTGTTGAGAAACATCTAAATGAGTTTTTCATTTACATCTCTATGATGTTTGTCTTTCCATAATGTGCTGCTACAAATTAGTCACTGGCATTGGTAGGATACTGGCATAAGCGCCATGCACCACATTTCTTTACAAAGATTATAAATATAATTAGTCTTTTGTTGGCGGGCGGGAGCCAAGGGATGATGTCCTTCCGGTTCACATGGTTGTGCTAGTTGAGTGATTATAAAATAATTGGGCTCGTCTGTTGTTCATCAGCGCCCCACCCCCCAAAAATTTTTTTAATAAAAATTAAATAATTACAACAAGACAACAACATGGATTAGAAAGAACATGCGGCCACGTCATCACGGAGACAAATAGTGTAGGCGTTAGACACGCTATGTGTTGGACAGTGATCAATGATGTAGCAAAGTCCACCAGGAAATAAGGAAAAGTTAAGAGGACCATTTACGAAACAACACACCGGCATTGACATCCCTTTCTCCCATACATCTCCATCATATTAAGTATCACCAGCCCCAGGTCTAACCTCCTCGATCATCCACACTTTCTTTTCGTTTCAGTTGGCATTCTGAAGCTGCTTATTTCCAGTTCGAAAAAAATATCGACCATCCCCCACCAAAAGGGGGGGGGGACTAATCTCGACTGCTCTTGTAGAGATTCTGTCTACCTCTCCCCGCATCTCCCCTCTCTCCCTCCCTTCTCTAGCAACTGACAATCCGCTTTCATTCCCATTAATTCATCAATGTCTAACAAAGCTGCCGATTGGCTTCTGCTCTCTTTCCATCACATTCATTCATTCCCTCCAAAAGATTTGCTTTCTTTCAACCACATACATTCATCCCACAATAAGATACCTCTTAGCCATCCTGTATTCATGTTCTTATCGCCGACATTGATGCCTAGCGGTGGCCAGTGTGTACAATAATTATTTAGGAATGTCTGTGGTGCTGAAAACCGCTTGCCCTGGCGCCTCAATCATTTGAAACTAAAACTACAGGTCATCTCTCCAATAGATTCGTCAGGCAAACACTGCAAATATAAAAAAAAATTCCGAAAGGGCCAAAGAATAGCTAAGACTCTGACTGTTTTATGAAATGCTAAACATCCCACTATTGATTTGTCTTTGGCTTCTGGTGGTCTAATGACTATGTCAGCCTTAAGACTACTTCAGTTCTATTGTTACTTTTGATCTTCTTGTCTGCGATGCTTTATTCCCTAAGTCTGTATCATTTATCTGGATACTTTTTGTGTTTGGAGTGTACTTTTTTGAGTCTTTTACACCAGTGTAGATATTTAAACTAGGTGTTTTTCAAAAGCCCAAGAATGACATACTTTTTAAATGACGTAGGACAATATAAACATTTCCGTACTGATAGAAATTTTCTACAATTTTGATTTCTTAATTTAACAACTCTTAACTTTAATTCCGTTTAAATTCAATGTATTATTTTTCTCCATTAAGTGCCTTTCTCGTTTTTTATTATGTTTAATAACACTCATATTTCCCCTACCACAGAATAAGTGTATACAGGTCTTAAACTTTAAAAAAGCAGCAACAAATAAACACATTTATCCCTTATTTGGTGGTAAATTCTTACTAGCATAAGTTACTTGGAGTTATAAGGAGTTACCTACGTTATAAGGAGAGGACGCAGACAGAGCCCATATTAGACCATCAAATTAATATGGGGAAAAGATGTTTGCCAGCTAGACGATCAATGTTCCCTTTAAGCTGCGTGGCTGTGCAGATATCTAACACTACGTAATGGTTTATAATTATCGCACAACAAATTTTGATAATGATAATATGTCTATGTTTGGTCGTGACCCGTCAAAACGTCCACAACATAACAGCCCCGGTTAAAACTATCCCAGAATAAGTGCTTACATTAAAAAAAAAACTTTTTTATTGGTTGCATTTTAAGCTTTTGTCAAGTTTTTAACCTTTAAAAATGGTCAAATTGTAAAATTATTTCTTCTCAACAAACAACTGTGACTTGGTACCATATCCAGTAAGGGCTATTAAATTCTTTCTTGTGATGTCATTATTATTTCTTGTGAACTAAACCTGACTCTGAATCGGTGAGTAAAAATACTAATATAATATTTGATTGTATTTTTTATTATTAGGCCGGAGCCGTTATTTCGAAGCCCATTTGTCCGGGGCCGTTTTGTCGCTGAACCGTGTTTTGGAGAGTGAAATTTTGTACCAAAATATGGAAGCTTGATTTGTGGACCAACGACTTCTTAGAGGAGACATTGGAGGCGATACAGAGGCGGTGGCAATGCAAATGGCCTGACTGTCTTTAGCGGTCTGCCAGAGGACACGCCCAACTCTCTCACTCTCTCTCTCTTACCAAACCTAAGCACATCGCCTTGAACTCTCTTCATCTGAATCTGACCTGATTCCAGAAGCCCTGCTACGAGGAATACAACATGGCCTCATCCATTTCTTTTCTCTCTCTCTCTCTTTTTTTTCCCTTGCGTGGAGCGAAATGTCGCCAACTTTTGTTTGTTTCTTCTTTCTTATTTTGCCACTAAGGATGGAATTGATTTCTTCTCTTTCGGCCATGCTTGCTGCTAACGTTTAATTTCTGTAAGGCGTGTGAGGGCGGGAGATTTTTTTTTTTTTTAAAAAGAAGGAAGTAATAAAAACTCGAATGAGTATTACAAGGAATCTCCGATTTTTTTTTTTTTTAAATTCAAGGGAAATAATTCTAGATTACATTAAGTCAATTCAAATAAGCACTTCTGAAACCAAACACATGAAACGACGCCATATTCCCTCACGCTACATCACCCCGATAATGTGTCAATATGATGAGCATCACGCAACAATCTAACATTAGAGTTCACAAAGCGGGAAAACCCCATTTACTATCATTCTAGATTACATTAAATGTCATTTAAAATTAATAATTTTGAACATAAACAAAACAATTGCTATCTACAAATTGCTGCTTAAATTACGGGAGTCGAACGAAAAGAGATTTTTCAAAAATTCCCTTTCCAACACTGTTCTAAATATTATTAGCTATTGTTTGGCGTTTGTTTCAACCCAATAGATGTTATTGTTGGCGAGAAATTGACAAAATACTGATATTTTTTCGGTATTTTTTGGATTTACCAGGAAATCCAGTAAATCTTTTCGGTATTTCTTTCGCCGTTGCACATCCTTGGGACATCTTTAGCATATTTGCAAAAGACCCGAACCCTCTATCTGGTATGGTTCATGAGGAGTTGCCTGTGCAAGCTCACATGTCATTTCAAATGTATAAACGCAATTTCCAAGAGATCAGAAAATCTGAAGGGTGTTTAAAAAATAGGCGTGCATCTCGTAAATGCTTGAAATTAGCGGTGAGCTCGTAGTGATCTCCATAATTCTCCAAAAGTGATTGTCATATCGAAGAGACGCATACAAGACTATATCGATATTCAACCTGCCCCGTATATACTAGAAGTTGTGTCTCGACTCAACAGAAAGATTTGTGTCCAACGTTTTCCCAATATGTAGGTAGGAGTTGTAGGACCAGCTCCACCCTGGGGTTGAAGGACCAGCTCCCCCTCTTGCCATGTCAATCATAGCAAGGGTCGTAGGCTATTTTTTTTATACGACCACCCCCACGTGCCTCTGCAAGTAAGACCAGACGCCTTGGGCCAAGTAGCAAGATGCTTGTATCCTTGGGTATCGATTAGTGGAGGGTCTGGTAGCGCCCCGTGCAGCATTTTGAGTGTTTAGATGTCTTTTTTAAAAAATTGGCGTGGTATAATGCTCAGTTTTGTTAGTTGTAAGATGATGGGCGTGGTCTTAGGTCCAGTTTTGTTGGTGGTAAGATGATGGGCGTGGTCTAATGTTCAGTTTTGTTGGTTGTAAGATGATAGGCGTGGTATTAGGTCCAGTTTTGTTGGTTGTAAGATGATGGGCGTGGTCTAATGTTCAGTTTTGTTGGTTATAAGATGAGAGGTGTGGCTCTTTTGGAATTCAAGGGTCAAAAACTGGCTGAGGATTCGTAGATTCAATCACTCAAATACATAACATAATAAGAAAATCTAACTCGTCCTCTACATAATATATATATATATATATATATATATATATAGTAGCCCTTGATATAGCAACAAAGTCGATTAATGAGAGAAGTTTTCGTTTCATTTTCGCGATCACGAGAAAGACAGTTTGTGTTATGGTAACCTTCCATTTTGGGGGCTGGATATTCTATATTAAAGAAACTGAAGAAACACTAAACATAAACGACAATGACGGAACAAACTACAGAGAACGGAATTCGGACTTTCAATGAAACAGTGATAAAAACCTGATGAAACAGTGGAAAACCAACACTCTATCAACACTTAAAACTCGACAAAAATGCAAGGCTAAACGTAAACCACAGGCGTAAGACGCAATAATCATCTATAATCTGTATACAAGGCGTATCTTTAATGGATAAGATGAGATTTTAAAATAAAAAACAAACTCTCACTTTTCTTTGACCAGCTCAAATGACTTCGCTTGGTCAGTGCATCGTGCTGTCCCACCGACCACTATGTCGAGATATTTGTTGTCGCACACACCGTCGCCAAGTCTAACTATTGACCAGTCGTCCCACATACCAAAACCAGTCCACCAACCGAAGTTGTCCCAAATACTAACCCACCGTCCTCGCTTCTCTCCCCTCGTCTTGTTGTTCCCCCGTACTATCTTGTCACACAGTGTGTGTGTGACGTGACTCGGGGGGGGGGGGTGACGTCCTCCCCACCCCCCCTGACTGGGACGTCTCGCGACGCACAGGCCACATCCTTGTTAAGTTTGGACCCCTGTCCCTAAGCCTATAGGGCTCTGTGTGATCTATTCGCCTAATCGTTAATACTTTTGATGGAAGGCCCTCGTCTGTCTTCCAATCGGTGGGCAGAGTGGACCAAGTGCACAGGGGTACAACGCGTAAGTGGATCATTGTGTAACCTCACGCATGACCTTACATGACATCCACGAAAAAAGAAAGAAAGGGAAAAAAACCCTAAAAAAGCCCACCTGGGTTCGAACGTTGAACAGGTCGAAGTGTCACTTAAGTCTTGTCACAGTGTGTTCCCAATGACCGGATGTGCTCGATTCACCTGACGGCTGTTATGTAAGTCCAAGGGGAGATCATTCAATCGCGTCAAGTTTGTTTTCTTCCATTCATAGAGGATAGAGAGTTTCTTACTGGATACTCAAAACGTTCTGTGTTGTGAAATAGTGAATTATTTCTGCTGTATAGAACATTACACATTTTAACTTCATAAAGGTGTAAGAAGTTGTTTTTTTCCATCGATAATGTTTAAAACTGTCACTTACTCTCATCCGTTTTTATTGCACTTTTAACGTTAACAATCATTACTGTTTGCATCCGTCACATACTTGTTGGGCTCATAATCTATTATGTCTTAGCTCCCATATAGAGCAGTCCAGATATTAAAAGAAAGGCAATAAGTCACATAAGTCTAAGACAGTGATTCTAAACCTTTTTGGAGGTACTGTACTTGATGCCTCCCCCCCCCCAAAGTTTCATACGCGCATTCACCGAACCCTCCTCAAGCGGGGCGTGTCATCACGAAGCATGTATGTCATGGTGTGTGACTCGACCCCCGCCGAACCCCTGAGACTGACTCACCGGAACCCCGGAGTTCATCGAACCCAAGTTAAGAACCACTGGGTCTACGAGATCTGAGACTAACAACACGTCGTCTTTCCACAAGGGATCAGTGTCTGTGGCCGACATCGTCTGTGTGATGTCACCGGGACGAAGGGTCGCTGCGGTGGCGTTGAAGACATAATAGACGAATGACGTAGTGTTTGACTTAGTTTTAAAAAATTACTACTAAAATAAGAAGGAGGGGGTGATGTGAGGTGGGATAGGATGGTCTGGTAATAATGTTAACACAAAGCCGCGCCGATATCTGACCGACGCCGCGCAGAATTTAGAATTACCGCGCAGGAAATTTTGATGAAGGTCATGGGATAACTGTATTTATGTGATTTACAATTTCGCACTAAATAAATTGAAGCGCTGTAACTTACGAAACTTATAGGGAATACTGCCTGCAAACTGTCGATATTTTAAAATATGTGGGGGTGGGGTGTGTGGGTGGGGGATGGTATCTTACCTTACAATTAGTGGCCAGTGTCCACTCACTTAGTATGCGCCAATCTCTGATTGATTATCAGTGTTTGCTTTACATGGTTATTTTATTAATTGTTTTTGATCAGTAAATAGAATCCCAGTTCTAAACCTTATTTCTGCCCGCACATAATGACTGAAGAACGCATTTTCTTCCTTGAGTAACTTGAACGCTTTGTTTTCCAGGCGTTTAACTCGAAGTCAAGTTTGACACCTCGTTAGTTTCCTCAATAACATTCCAGCCTGCCAATAACCGCCGGGCACCCCCCTCCCCACACCCCCACTAACCCATCAGAGGGAACATTTAGATTCATCTTCTAATGCTTGATTTTCCCCCCACTAACATCTTCTGCGTGTCGGTAAATTTGTAGCCCGTGCTTCTCACGAACAGTTAGAACTATGTCTGACGTCCTTACAAAGACGATAGAGCCGAGAAATTTATAACTATTTAAATCTTGACTTTAACCTTGGCAAGAAAACACATGAATGACTTGCTGGTCACGCCGGCAGCTAACCTCTTCTTTTTGGTATTCAAGTCACGCACTTCTACTGTAAGTCAAGTCATGACTTGGATGGAGGTCGCGGCAAGTACTTCTATATAGTTAACACATGAAGATGGAGATAAAAAATATTTTTTAAAAAACAACAAAAAACAACCTACACAGATGACACCAGTCCACAGCTGAAGAATATAATCCATGACTTGACCGTCCTACAATATGAGGTATCCCACTGGGTCTGGAGAAGACCGACAACTCCTGACCTATACTGTTTAGTTACCTTCCTGGTACAGTACTGACATATGCCGTTTACCCCCTCTCCCACCTCACCCCTCCCCTTTACCCTTTTCTTCGGGTCTTGAGAAGATTGAAAACTCATGAACTAGTGTATATAGTTACTTTACCGTCGCAGTTCTGATGTAATGGATAGCTATTGCTAGTGTCTATTTGGACAATCTTATGAACTCGCGTGTATAATTAACTACCCTTTGCAGTTCTGTTATAATGGAAAGCTGTTGCTAGTGTCTATTTGGACAATCTTATAAACTAGCGTATATAATTAACTACCCTTTGCAGTTCTGTTATAATGGAAAGCTATTGCTCGTGGCGTTTTTTTTTTTTTAGACAATGAGATTCTGGGACGGCAGCATTTGTGTTTTCTTTCGCTATCGTGTGTTGCCTAGAATTCTATTTATTGATTGGACAATCTCCCGTGCCGGTATTTTCTGGTGACTAGTTTCTGGAAGTACACCGTACGAGCTGCAAGTGTTTCCATTTCACCCTTCAGTAAACTTATTCTGGGGATATTATGTTAGATTTTTTCCCCGGGCTTGGTGGCTCGCGGTAATGGCGGTAATTCCTGACCAGCGGCGGACAACTCTTTTACCAGCGGAAGTAACTTTTGGGTAGTGGCAACGACCCTATCATTCTTTCCCCTTGGTGTTCAGTGAGGCCTCATTCGCCATGGATTATATTAATATAATATAATATATACTTTTCAGTGTTTTTGTTCACGGTAATTTGTGATAGTTTCGATGTCTTGGGAGGTGGGGGTGGGGTAGCCACTGACGGTGTTCAACTTTTTGTTTTTTGTTTTTTGTACGAAGTAACGTAGTAACGTGACTGAAAGGCTGAATTTATGATAAGCTTTCATACAAAACCATCAAGGTTTTATCAACATGATTTTATTTAATACTTGTAATATCCGATGTATTTACATATAGATTTGAAAGTCGAAAAAGGCTGACGATTTGACATCGGAAATCGGCTCCACAAATCAGACCCGTCTTTTCTTAACGTAAGGCAGGGATGGAGAATCTATGGCACGCGTGCCACAGTCGGCACGTAGAGCTTCATCAGCCAGCACGCGAAATATTACTTCCGGAATCAAACCAGCTAGGCCAAACCCCCGTTTTCGTGCTTCATTGAAGTGTTGGCACTTTGCTATAAATAAGTGGGGTTTGATTCGAATCTTGGGCACGCGGCCCCAAAAAGGCTCGCCATCACTGACATAATGGCGTGGACTGCTGGACCCTCCAACAATAATGATTATGTATCCCAACATGCTGGCAATGATCCGTGCTTGACTGCCGGACTCCAACATCAGATCATTTCACCCAGCACAGTCTTTGTTTTTCACAACTCTATTGCCAAAGTAATACGCCGACCCATACTCTTGGGCACTATTTCCAAAAACGGCTAAGAACAGTTGGAATAAACTTCTGTATTAAAGATCTCTTTTGTCTCTTCTTCAACCCTTAAACATAGTTGATTTAATATTTATATAATTCCTTTATTTATATTTTTTAAATCTTAGACTTACATATTTTCAAGATGACATAAAAGGTTGTTCACCCCCCACTTTTTTTTTTTTCAAAATGACCGTGTGTGTGTTGGAGGGGGGATTAGGTGCTACAACGCAAACCCGCTGCAGTAACATTACCTAATTGTTGAAGTGTTAAGACATTTTTCAGACATCGCAATTGAATCGGAACGACCTTGGCCGTGATCTTAACAAGAAGAAAACGAGTCGCCATGACCTACCCAACATAAACAGATTGTTCATTGAGGCAAACCTCACAAAAGTCTGTGCGTGATTTGTGGCATTTTTTGCACTGTACCGCAGGCTATGACTCACCATCTGCTTTATTTTAACATTGACATCTCGTGGCGTGAATAACTCTTTTTAAGTCGTTAAATAATGTCTCCGCCCCTTAGAGCCGCCTTTAATCTCTGCAGACTTACTCTTCTTTCTTCTGTCCACCATCATCGACATAGCCTTTAATATTTTTTTATATTATTATTATTTTTTTTTTAATTTCCGTTAGCTGTCTACTTGTAAACTTTGATATTTAAAGCATATCACATAGCTGATAAAATTTAAAATTGTATGTTTTGATTTTACTGTTAGTTCGCTTTCGAGCCCTATTTTTATGCCTTCTTCCAACCGTCTTTAATCAATCTCAATAGGAATATGGCTGTTTAGTATTTAATAATCAAACAACAATGGGCATTACCGGAGTTCTTGAAGCGCCTGTTGTTATTACTTGGTACTGCGTTCCATATTTTATTTAATACTTTGTAGAGCCGCTATGTAAGTGAACTGTCTTGTTTAGCTCCGCACGCCTTCTTTATGACACGATACAAAACAAGGCGAGAAATGACACTGAAACCAAACAACATGATAGTAATAGGTCGGTCCCGTATCAGCATATGACTTTCTGAGGAATTCGATACAGGTCAAGGCCCACGGTAACAGCGGTAGAGTACCTGTCGTTAGTTTATAGTCATTGAACCTGTCTTCTGAGCCGTACAATAACACGGGAGATAATAACTGCTACATGATACAAACACACCGTTCGTAAAACTTTCTTTGGGTACCATCTGGGGTCGTTTTTTACGCCCGTCTTACATTTGGGTCTCTCTTGAATTCTGGGAACCTGGCCTTGATTTAGTGGAATATTTTAAAGTCAGCAGAGCCCCGGCCTACGTGATGATTTTTGAATGTTGACGTTAATTAACCCCCGATATGGCCTGCTAGGTTCACCGACAAAACGGCCCCGACAAAACGACCCCGGTCAAAACGGCCCCGGAAAAACGGCCCCGGTCAAAACGGCCCCGGTCAAATCGGCCCCTGACAAAACGGCCCCGGACAAAATGGCCCCGGACAAAACGGCCTCAGACAAATCGGCCCTGGACTAATATTTGTTAATGGAATACAATTTTAAATAATTATTTATACTCGCCGATTCAGTGTCAGTTTTAGTTCACAAAAAACAATAATAATAACATCACAAGAAAGAATTTAATAACAGTTGAACTATACGGTAGCAAGTCACAATTGTTTGTTGAGAAGAAATTATGTCATAACGTCACAAGAAATAATTTTACAATTTGACCACTTTCATAAAAGGTGAATAAGTTGAACAAAGGTTAAATTAACTTAAAATTTTAAAAATTATTAATTTTTTTGTAAAAAATGTCTACAATTTTTCTGGGGCCGTTTTGACCGGGGCCGTTTTGACCGGGGCCGATTTGTCTGGGGCCGTTTTGTCAGGGGCCGTTTTGACGGGTCACCGGCCTGGTTCACCGACAAAACGGCCCCCGGTCTCAGACTCAGCCCAATCTCCCAGCTTATAGGCTTAGTGTCGTTAACCGAGTTTTGTATGTGCACCCCAAGCAATTACTTGTTTGTGTCAGCGTCTCCAGGTTAAGATTGGATGTTACAACTGGTTCAAATTTAGTTGGGTAACTAACATGGAGGAGGGTATGTCATGATTGCTCGTTTCTTGCTTGGTGGTCCCTGGTGTGAAACGATCTCCCGTCTCGCCCCTTAGTCTTGTTATAAAATCACCTGTCTTCTTATACTGTTCCTTGCCATGTTATATAATGTTCCCCCTTTTTCATGGGGATGATCCAACGCAAATTCCGTAGCTGAGAAATGGCCTCGTGTCAGCGCTGACAGTTTGAGAACACCTGTGGTGAAAGTGCTACGTGTCATCTCTGCAAATAACCCCCACACCACCCCTCGAGTGGCGGAAAAGTGGGGTGGGTGGGTGGTTGGAAGCGCAATGACCTCGAGTTATTTTTATTCCCGAATGTTTCTCGTCACTTGTCTTTTTTAAAAAAAAATTCTGGACATGGAGTGAATGTAACCCCGACCTTTCGCCCCACTCTCTAATCCCCCGAAACGAAGGTAAGTACTGTAGATACTCCAGTATAAGTCGATGTGGTTTTTTTTTCAAAATTTCGAGGCCACAATCAGGGAGTCGATTTATACTCCAGTAACCCAATTTTAAAATGCCATGAGTTTACCATAACGATCGTTGAAGAAATTTTAAAGCGAAAGGTAAATTTATCGGAAAAGTGATGTATTCATATATGTCCAAATGACCTATTAGAGATATAAGATTGCCACATTCACCATTAGAACATACAGAATATGTAGTACAAGTATCACATAGGCTATTTATTCCTTCGAAGAAAAAAATATGTCAAGTGCGGGGGTTCTTCATATTTTTTTTTAGGACCTTTGATCATTTTAGTTAAAGTGGGTCGCTAGCCGCAAAGGATATATACATTTTAACGTAAACATGAAGATGAACTTAGTCGACCTGTGTTTTCGGAACCCCTGAATCTAATATATAGTCACGGGCCATCGTGTGTCGTCAGATGTAAACTTCTGAGAACCGCTGAATCGCCAGAAGTTGTTAACCAAGTTCCAGGCCCATCCGAGTGACGGGTCAGATAAGGAGATATACAAGTTTCTGCTTGGAGTTTTGCTAGTCGTGGGGTCTGTGTGGATTAAGATATCCAGGTCACGTGGTGAAGAGCCTTCAAAAGAACGCCCATATTTCTATTTTACCCGTATGTCCAGTATTCTACTACCCGTATGTCTAGTATTCCACTACCCATATGCCCAGTATTCCACCACCCGTATGACCAGTATTCCACTACCCTTATGCCCGTCTTCCCAAGCAGGTGCTGCCGTTGTCATAATGGGTGTAGACGCCTTCTACCTCCACTCACTATCACGGTACTTTCATTCTGGCACTAACCTGCAGTCCCTATTCCCTATTGGATACCGTTGCATCGTCAAAACGCGTATGTCATTCATTTATTAGGAGCACACAGACTGATGAGGTTTAAATATTCCCTACCGACAACGTTGATATTGCGATCAATTCATTATTCCCTTACCCCGCCCCAACCCCTTAAATATATCCTTATATTGTGTTAACATTAATTGTTACATGGGCACCGGGATATAACACCTCAGAGTGGAATCGTGTCCAAATTGTGTATTAGTAAAGGTTGTATAATCCGTCGGAGATTTAGAAAGATTGTCCCTGTTCCCCTTTCGAACAGTCACATTTTGAACGAGGCCGCGTGCTCGGAATAGATTAGGAACCGCTCGCTCCTCGCGGTGTTACTTTTCCAGACCCTGCCAGCAAGTGGCCTTAAGTTTATCGCTAACATCTATTATCTGGTGAAGGTCTCTTGACGCTCTTAGCGGCGGTGGTTCTAGTTCTGTTAGTTTGTAAAGTTTGGGGGCGGGGGCGGTGAGTAGACGGAAACACGTGATCGAAGATGTCTTACGTAATTTACTCTAATGAGATCTCCCAACACGCCAGGGGGATGTATCTGTCCGTGTATGATGCCATCGTGCCCCGGGTGTCCTCCTTTATTTACTGCTATGTCTTGCTTCTTTCACTATTCTTGATTTTCTTACGCCACCCCTGGGCTTTTTAAAATAACTTGTTTTAAAAAAAAAATCGCCCGTAACCATTAAAAAAAAAAAAAGTTAGATGATCCAAGTTTGACGTGTCCGCTGCGGTCCTTTTTTCTTTTTTGGACGTAGCGTTTATTTAATTATATTTGTTTTTACATTTACTTTTATTCTGGCAGCAGACCTTACAAATTTTTTAAATAAAAATTTTCTTCTTTCGAAACCTTCAACTTTTTTTATTACTTAGGAGTTGCTATACAATGAAACGTCAGTGTTTATTAGAAGAAAAAAAAAGTGGGGGAAACAGGGGGTGGGGACTTTTGCATTGTTTTACTAATCCCAATTCAGATTAAACGTGAAAGTTATGCACTATAATTAATAACTAGATACTGTTATTAATTGAAAATAAATATCGGAATGCATAGTTTTAACGATGTTACAGATTTTCTCTCGTTTAATTACTTTAATGTTCATTGGCTCTAGCTTGAGAGAAATCTTCTTACTTTATTTTTCTACTTAAGCCCCTATTTCTGTTTATTCATTGCACGTCCTCTTGCTCGGGTCGGATTATCTTCACTGCGCTAAATGTAATACCCTTACCTTTTTAGTTCTGGTCATCTCAACGAGTTGCCTCTCTTGGCCACTCATTTTCTTAAATGTGAAAGCTTCCACTGTTTAAAATACGTTTTTTTTTGTTGTTGTTGTTTTTTTGGTTGGTTCTTTTTTAAAGATTAATTTAATAAAGCAGACAAGTTTATTATTTAGAAATTTAGAACGTTTTAAAACGATGTGTGAACTTTTGACTCTGTTCATACCATTGGACGCCATCTTATCGTTTGCTGGTGTAATCAGTGCGTGGTCTGATATATAACTAACACAACAACAAATCTATTTATGGGGGGCGAAACCACTTGCGAAAATAGATACTGTTTATTTATGGATTACTTTCAAATGTCAGAAACGGCTTAATAGCAACATGCCACATAAGCTGGATTAATTAAATCTGGTCTTACTTTTTGAGGACCTCCCCCCCAACCACCCTTTTGTAACAGGGGGTGGAAGTGGTATGACTTTCCAGCCTTCCAGGGCTCATCTGCAGAAACGCCTTGACAATATACTTTCTTGGTGGTAATAATTTTTTTTTATTAAGTAACGTAATTTGAGTCCTGAATGACAATGTGACTTACAACGTCACACAGGGGGGCCTCCAACAGACACCTGTGTGTGGCCACACTTCCCGGGGCAGATCAACAGGTAGACTGTTGACGCTTTAATTTCGTGTTTGGTCTCCTCCTCCTTTCGGCTCTCTCGTTATCACGAGTTGCGTCGTTATCGCGTCGGATGACGTCATTACGGGAAAAGTGGGTGCTTACCTCAGGATTATTTTACAGCGTTTTCTTAATTCGTTCTGTCCGTTTGTTTGTTTGTTTGTTTGTTTGTTCCTGGTGGAATCGTGCATACCTTCCCCGAGCCTGAGACGGAGATGAATATTTCTAGACTGCTAAACCCTTGATGGTGATAGACGTCGTCTCGGTCAGTAGGCCATCACTGACCTCTGCTGACCGTTCAGTGACATTTACAGAATCTCTTTGTGTGTGCGTGCGTGCATGCGTGTGTGTGTTGTTATGAATGTCTTGTGAGTTCAGTTCCATCTCACAAATGTATAATGTGTTGTTATGAACGAATTGGGAATCAGTTCCATCCTCACAAATGCATAAAGTGTTGTTAATGTGTTCTGGACAGTTAGATATATCGAGTTAACTATCAGCTTTGTATTGTGGTAGGAAATTCTGATTGTGTAAAGATAGTTTTAACTAGATTTATCATAAACTTCGGTACGCGTCCACTATATCTATTTGTTTATTGGAGCTGCTATCCAAGCACATGGCAATCTTAGTTTAAATAAGAGATCAACGTTCTCATGGCATCTCACTAAAACAATTATTGTACGCGTGCATCTTTAAGCATCCGTGTGACAAAGATATTCTCAAATTAAAAAAAAAAAAGAAATCATTCGCTATAATCGGCAACGACTTAATAATTAATAGCTTGACGAATGTCAAAGAAATTCTACAATGTCATTTTTCTCTCCCTTGAAATTTGTTTCTTTATAAATGTTTGAAAAATAAATAAACAATTAAAACACTTTTATGATTGCCTTCGTTTGTTCTTACCAGACATACATATATATTTACTTGTTTTATTAATCCTTACAAGACCCTTTTATTTACTTGTTTCATTTGTCTGCACCAGACCTTTATATTTATTAGTTTCATTTGTCTGAAAAGACCTTTATATTTACTTGTTTCATTTGTCTTCACCAGACCTTTATATTTACTTTTTTCACAGTCATCACGCCCACCCCACCCTCCTGGCCTCACCTGTTCCAAACTCCTGTTTTTATTAACGGTTTGTCTCGCACATTGTACACTTCTCCCCTTCCCCCCTCACTCACCCCAACACCCCTGTACGCACCCATTAACACTATGGTCATGTTCCGTGCGCGTCTGGCCCCCACCTTTGTGCGACAGCGCCTGGTATTAACACCCACACTCACCTTCTGTTCTGCATGGCACATGTCGATGGGTGACCGGTAGGGTAGTGGTGGGGGGGAGCAAGAGAGGGCGCTTACATTTACTTAGTCTCATGGAGGTGCTCAGTTTGGCACGCCCGCATGTCAACAATATGGCGTGCTTGGCCCTGCCTAATTTGGAGCAGTTACTTTATTTGGGGTAGGGGTGGGGTGGGGTCGATGAACTCTAGACCTGGTATGTACACAACACATTTGAAGCACTGTTCCCTTTAGGCTGCGCGGCCGCGCAGATATCTCATCCGACGTCGCGCAACAGTTTAAAATTACAGCGCAACATATTTTGATAAGGGTGTTAGAATAATTGCTTGTGGGTGTAAAAAATGTGTGCACAAAAATTAAAGCTATGCAACATTGTACAAGACATTTTTTTTAGTTTGCACAACGAACCTTAAATGGAACATTTATTGTAAGACAAATTTGCTAATCTCTAACTATATAACATGTACTTTCTCCCGCTCTCTCCCCTCATACTGTCTCAGTTCTGTAGGACTATATAGCATGTACTTTCTCCCGCTCTCTCCTATTTCTTTGGTCAACTCTGTAGAACTATATAACATGTACTTTCTCCCGTTCTCTCCTATTTCTTTGGTCAAATCAGTAGGACTATATAACATGTACTTTCTCATTCTCTCTCCCCCATACTTTCTCAGTTCTGTAGGACTATATAACATGTACTTTCTCCCTCTCTCTCCCATCTCCCATCCATCCGTATTTTGTATTTCGCTGTACATGTTAAGGACACATAACCCCTGCCCGGCGTTGTTAGTTGTGTTATCCAAAACTTATTTAACGTATACAATGACACACTAGTTTCCTGTGTCACCATTAGACTGCATGCTCGTGGTAGTTGTACAGGATATAACACTGACCCCCCAGTTCGTAGTTCTGATATAGTCTGTGCCTTCCATGAACATGCACACTAGTAGAGTCACGGTAAACTAGAGACACGGTGTATCATTGAAGTTATTATCTGATCATTTGAGGTGTTGGTCTTGTTTCTGTCTTCACCTGCAAATGAGACATGTGCACAGCTAGGGTGCAATGTCTGGACTTGTAAATGAGACGTCCACAGATAGGGTGCAATGTCTGGACCTGTAAATGAGATATGTGCACAGTTAGGGTGCAATGTCTGGACTTGTAAATGAGACATGTGCACAGCTAGGGTGCAATGTCTGGACTTGTAAAAGAGACTTCCACAGATAGGGTGCAATGTCTGGACTTGTAAATGAGACGTCCACAGCTAGGGTGCAATGTCTGGACCTGTAAATGAGACGTCCACAGATAGGGTGCAATGTCTGGACCTGTAAATGAGACGTCCACAGCTAGGGTGCAATGTCTGGACTTGTAAATGAGACGTCCACAGATAGGGTGCAATGTCTGGACCTGTAAATGAGATATGTGCACAGTTAGGGTGCAATGTCTGGACCTGTAAATGAGACATGTGCACAGCTAGGGTGCAATGTCTGGACTTGTAAATGAGACGTCCACAGATAGGGTGCAATGTCTGGACCTGCAAATGAGACATGTGCACAGCTAGGGTGCAATGTCTGGACTTGTAAATGAGACGTCCACAGATAGGGTGCAATGTCTGGACCTGTAAATGAGATATGTGCACAGTTAGGGTGCAATGTCTGGACCTGTAAATGAGACATGTGCACAGCTAGGTGCAATGTCTGGACCTGTAAATGAGACATGTGCACAGCTAGGGTGCAATGTCTGGACCTGTAAATGAGACATGTGCACAGTTAGGGCGCAGTGATTCAACCTGTAAATGAGACATGCACAGTTGGGGTGCAATGTCTGGACCTGTAAAAGTCAGGTTGAATCATGTGGGGGGTGGGGGTGGGAATGTTGTAGACAATGACGAACTACGCGATATCACCGGCATTAGAATCATGTTATTTTTACATCCCTTGTGCTTTTAGGACACATTCGAAATCTTTTGATCCTCGAGGTCTGCACTGATCTAACGCTATGTTTACTGTTTTTGTAACGATTAAATCTTCGACTGAGACGACTCGATTGTCAGGCGGGTGTCACAAATTTGTTGCTCATGACTTATGAAACATTGACGGGTCCACAGTTTCTTTAAATAGCACTACTAAAAAAGTGGTGTGAGGTGCGAGTGGGGGGGGGGTGCTGCAAGACTAGTCACTTTGCCACGAGTGAGCTCTTCGGTGGTGGATTAATGCTGGTATTGTCTTTATCACACACACACCACGAAGAAGTTGTGTCGCTGATTTGCAAACAACTTTTTAGCAGCTTTAAACAAGATTATCGAGTGGTCAAGTTCACAAGTCTCCACAGAGCTGCCCTGTTGTGTAGCGGCATCCCAACCACTCTTTTAATTATATCCTTTATATCAACTCGAGGTGTCTGTCTGAGCCCTTGCTTGCCGAAAAAAATTTGGATCGTTTTTTAACCCTTTTCCTCGTAAGCTAGCGACCTGAACTTTTGCAGGCAGACTCGTGCTGATGATAAAAATGATGTATCAAAATTTCAGATAAATCGAATGTACTGTGATTGAATTATTGAATTTTTATATTATTTTATTTATCTCTATGTATCATGTTAATTTTTGAGATAGATTGTCGTGGTGCGTATTATGTTCAACAACCTTTCCTGTCGTGCAATAAGGTGTGCATTACATTGACAATACTTTTTAGCGCATTTTCGAGAAGTCGAATGCGCTATTGCACCCGTTTTGTCCGTCCGTCCGTCCGTCCGTCATCACCTTTGATCTCAGCATCCATAAGTCCTAGACCCATGAGGTATATATGTTTTTTGTATGTCCTGACCTGCCATTTGTGCATCAACACTCAGTTACTCGATCCGTTAAAAAACCCCGTTAAAACTACCAAAAAATATTTCGAATCGAGAGGTAACACTAGCGCAGGGAACGGCCGCCATTGCCGGATGTCGAATACATAGTTTTTCAAGCATTGAAGAGTGGTGCGAAAGCGTGCAAAAGAATTTTTTTTTTTAGTTGACGTCATTAGAATATGTGTAAAAGTTTAGAGAGTTTTACGTCATCATTTGTGGTGACTTGTAGTTAGATTAAAGAGAAAATAAAATTTTTTTAAATGTAAAGAAATGACTTTTAAATAAAAAAAAATGTCAGGTATATTCATTACACAAGAAAATTCATAAAAATATTTCTAAAATCTAAACACAATTACTGATAACTACATAATGCTGATATCTAACATAAGTACTGATACATAATACGAAAATGCGCTAACACGTCCTGAATTCCAATAGGGACCAGGCTTAACATGATTTTTTACAATATATTCATTATCGGTGCGCATTATATTAAACATGTTTTACGAGACATTACTAAAATTTTGTATTTTTGGATTGTCTTGCGCTGCGTATTATAATAAACATCCTTATAGTCTAAATATGTCTCGTATATAAAGGATTTATAGTCAAAAACTTGTTTTTTACGTTTTTTTTTATTCTACACCACAAATACCCTTTTGTAAGTTCATGCCACCCTTTAACACACCCATGCCACCCTTTTACACATCCATCCCACCTTTTTACGCGCCCATGCCACCTATTTACTCACCTATGCCACCCTTTTACACACCCATCCCACCCTTTTACACACCCATCCCACCCTTTTACACACCCATGCCACCTTTTTACACACCCATGTCACTATTTTACACACCCATGCCACCCTGTTACACACCCATGCCACCTTTTTACACACCCATGCCACTATTTTACACAACCATGCCACCCTTTGACACACCCGTGCCACCCGTTTATACATCCACACCATCAATTTCCTTACAGATGCACCCATCCAGACACAACACTATAGCATGAAACATCGTTGTGTGCAGACCTGGTCAACTGGTAGTACTTAGTAACCGGAAGATGAGTTTTGTGAAAACAAAGATTTAATATAACGAAAAATAAATAAATATATAATTTAAACAACAATCCTCCTTTGACAGTAACGAACTACTAAAATATTCTGTTAGTTTCGTGGGAGGGGGGGGTCTACTTTTAAGGTCAGACGGTACACGAGGTTGTTCCATTTCAGAAATGGCGATTTACTTAATTAATAAAATTGGAATTAAAGTTAATAACAAGGAATCAAAGGTTAAGATAAATATTAATTAATTGGGTTTCACAAAAATTTTGGCTCCGTCGATACATCTCCTGTAACCATTAATTTTTTTCCCAAGTCTTTGAGTATGTTTTTCTTTACTAACCTGGCATGGCTCGTAATTACACTTTTTTTTTTACAGTGCTGATGGTAATCGAGTTTTAAATGAGATTGCTACCTAGTTAAAAATGCATGTATGTCATCTCGATACCGTGCACCCCATATAAGTAATTAACAGCCGATCGATACTGGAGGTATCGCTTCACGCCAGGGCAGTTCCGAATGAATACCAAGAACCAAGGCCCCTTATATCGCCCCTCGGCTGTGTTGTGGACCCGGTTTAGGGCCTCGGGTAGATCTTTTTTTTTAGTCCTGTCATAGGGATCAGGCCTCCGGAAAGGGGTTAAGATAAGGCAACAGACTGGTATTAATAGACGTGTTATGTGTCGCGGGGCCTGGATCCGGGCGAATCTCAGCCCTTCACAATCGTGTGTCATTCTGTGGAGATAGCTGATTAGTGGTGATTAGAAACAAATTGTATGTTGTATATCGTGTGGCCTGTTGATCTGTGGTGATTCGGAGTTTTGATCTGATTAGATTTCGTACGTTTTATGGATGGATGGATTCCTGGGGTTGGTGTGGTCGCTGTTGTGTAGTGTAGACCATGTGAACGCATAGTATAAAGATTGGATATATTGGTTTCGAATCATGATTTGTGGTAGATGACCAAGTTTAGGCAGATATCGAATATGTACTTCTTTCTCTAGATGGACATTAAATCTTTATCTTGGAAGTTTGGGTTGACTAGACAATCCACGGACTAAGTGTTCAGATTGGCTAAGAGTCCTTCAGATTGGCTAAGAGTCCTATTTTTGTGCTGAAAGGTTTTGCATTTGACATAATCTTTATTTCGTCGAGATTGGCTATGTAGTTTGCCGCTGTAGGTCCCAAAAATTTTGCTGCCCTATGATCAGCTTAGAGTTTTTCATTCAGGCCGTATAGATTTGCTGTACGCTGTGACTATACACGTATGTTGTGCGGTTAATAGAGTGTGAAGACCTTTTGTTCCTGAAACGATCATGCTGTATATTTTCGTTTCATTTTGTATTACGAATGTTCAGACATCAATGATTTTCATCCCAACGCCTTCAACCGATATACGTTGTTTAACTTGACCAGGGTCACTTCCCCCTCGACGTTAGTACCCAAAGCTAGAAACGATTGGTTCCTTAATCCATTTAAGCTGACCAGCGATCTACCCAGCTGTTATAAAAGTCGATATTGTTCATTACAGCGCACTTGAGTGACACGAAACGGCGCGTGTTTCCTGCGCTTGGTGATTACTTAATTGTCTTGCGTTGAAATTGTTCTAGTTTACAAATTGTTGACATCATAGGATTAGACTACTTATTTAAGGGCTGAAAAATTAACATAATAATAGAGTCTATTAATTTGGATCCATAAAATAATCCTAACTCTTTTTTATCCGGTGACTTGTATAATGTTGTAGATAACTTTTAGATAAGGGAAAAATCCATCATATCTTGTACATAGTTGTGGAAATGTCGAGTTTTATCTGTTGTCTCTCCTTTTTAAAAAAAATCCCTTATATTAACTTCACCGTATTGTCTGTCATGATCGCTTGATCCCGTCCGCGGAAAAACGAAAGTAAGAAAATGACCCACTTTCTATGATCCTATCAAGCTGAAATTTTGCACATAGACTTGTGTCACCTAACAATGCATTTTATCAGAATTTCAGATTGATCGAAAGTACCGTAAATAAATTAACGTATTTTCAATTCATCTCTATGTATCTCTATGTAGCATGTGTAGCCGTCTGCTATAGTTGACCTCCACGGGTCACGGGAGTTTCACTCCAGCCCTCGATGTCACAGGGGTCTGTCTCGCGAAGCATATTATATTGAACATCATCAATAATTTTAGTTATATCTCATATTTAAGGGATTTATAGTAAAAAAGTTTGTGTTACGGGTTGTTTAATTCCCAGGATCTTATCGAGACTCCCCTTTTTTAGCTGTTCTTAGGACACGATGTCTTATTTATCTTCTTTCTCAGTCTGATCTACGCTTACAAAAAACAAATAAACAAAAACATCACATGTGTTCAAAAACTAATGTCAACGGCCACTTTTATGATATGTAAAACTCCACACAGGTATCTCCAAACATCAATCACCCGGTTAGTGACTGGTAACTTTTCGCTTGGTTAGTAACGTAATAAAAGTTCACTTGACATGAAAGTCATTCTCACCAGCAGCCTTAATGAGGTGTTGACAACTCTTAAGGGAATGAGAAATGTCCATCAACGAACAGTGTTTCCCCGATACCCCCCGTCCCAATGAGAGGTTGTACCCGGCGATCAAATTTAATTGCATACCCCACCCCCTTTTCCAGCCACCCAAAAGCAATTAAAAACAAACTGAGCTCCAGTTTTCGAAAAAAAAATAATAAAATAAATTAAAACCGACAAATGGTGTAACTCCTTAAGGCCCCTAGGCGCGAGTTCGCTTGTTGCCATAAGCCAAGCTCGAGAGTACCTCAAGTGCTTTCTGAGAGTGTGGAGCATATACTCTCGAATTGTTTCTACACTGCCAGTCCCGCCTGTTACGGCTTGTTTCACCACCGCCATATCTTCTTCTGTTATATCTGAAACCTTATTAAGCCGACAAGGTTAAGCAATTTGTATATTAATTTTCTATGGATTATGTATTTGGGATTACAGACTAAAAGTGGAGATTCCATGGTTTATATTGTTTTTGTTTTTTTTGTGGGTTCTGGAACAAACTTGACTTAATTTTATAATTTGCCGTTACCTGTCGGTGTCATTGGTCTGAGCCGTGCCTATTTGCAAATTCACTTCATGCTGTTAAGTCACTCCATGTCGAAGGATACCCAGCTGATTTAGGTTATCATGATCCGGGACATCGCCAGTATGCTCAATCTTTAGCTAGCTACCCGCCCCTCCCGACGCAGCATAATAACTGAGTTTCATCTTTCATGATCGGGAGTACGAGGCTATGGGTAGTCAATGTATGGCACGTAGGTTGTCATTTTATAGCACGTAGGTTGTCAATTTATACCACGTAGGTTGTCAATGTATCTCACGTAGGTTGTCATTTTATAGCAAGTAGGTTGTCAATTTATACCACGTAGGTTGTCAATTTATAGCACGTAGGTTGTCAATATATCGCACGTAGGTTGTCAATGTATCGCACGTAGGTTGTCAGTGTATCGCACGTAGGTTGTCAATGTATCGCACGTAGGTTGTCAATGTATCGCACGTAGGTTGTCAATGTATCGCACGTAGGTTGTCAATGTATCGTACTTAGGTTGTAAATGTTTCGCACGTAGGTTGTCAATGTACCTCATGTAGGTTGTCAATGTGTAGCACTTAGGTTGTTACACACACTCAAAAGTCACCCACATACTCGCGTTTCTAAACCACATGTGAAGCAGGTTTATAAAGCTTTGGCGAATGTCGATTAAATTTACGTAAAAGTCAATCAGTGTCTCGGGTTGTCCTTTTAAAAAAAATGATGAAATACGTGACTGAGAACCTTCATTTTTCATTCATTTCGTTGATAGTGTGTTAAATTAAACCAATTTATTGTTGAAGCTATACCTGTTACAGCCTGACAGTTTTAAACAAGATTCCAAATCAATATCTGCTCGTGTTGGCTATATGAAGAGCAAGTTGATCTAAACACGTTTTTTTTTTTAAAATACCACCTTTCTTTCAGGCTTAAATGTAAAATGGAATGGATTATCAAACATGTAAAGACGGTGGTAACTCATGTTTATTTCATGAGGCACTGTCAAGTTAGCATTTTAATAATGCCCAAATTAGTTTACCCTGTAGGCAATGTTCCCTCAAAGGTTCGTTGATCAGTGTGCAAAGTAAAAAAAAAAAAAGTAATAAAAAAACTCATGTGCAGAGTTGCACAGCAATAATTTTGTGTGCAATATTTTACAAAATTTGCTGCGCGGTAATTCGAAACTGCTGCGCGGCTTCATTCAGATATATGTGCGGCCGTGCAGCGTAAAAGGGAAAATTGCTTGTAGGTAGATGCCAAGTGAAGTAGTTTAATAGTTACATTCCGTGTTAAGATTCTGACGTCTGCTTGTGCTTCTGCTGGTCGTTTTAACCCAGCATCTCTTTTCTTTTTTTTTTTTGTACAGAGCGCTTTGTGTTTTTTGAATCATTTTGAGCTGTCTGGGGTGGACCAAAACAAACAAACAAAAAACATCAACAACAAAAAACATCAGAAACCAGAAATATCTCTCATAGTTAGAAAAGCTAGCTGTAGTTTGTGTGTCGAGCGTTGCATATGAGTATTTCTCTACGCCACCGCTCGGTTTAGTTTGTTTTGTGGAACCACGTTTAAAAGAAAGAAAAGAAAAGCTTTAAATAACAACATCTATCCTCCGTGTCAGAACTGTGTACGACATTGGATGAAGGATAAAGTATCGATGTTTGTGTTCAGCGTGTGATCCGTGATGGTGTCATCATTCGATGTGGATGATAGATAGCGCACAAACGGTTTCGAGCCCACGTGAGTGGATAATGCCATGCAGGAATGGATAACCGACTGGTTGGATGTCGCGTGGATCCTGGTTGCCATGGGGATATCCACAATCGTCTTGGTCAGGATCGCTCAGGTAAAGAACACCCGGTTGTCTCGTGTTTGGTTTGTGGACTGTTGTCTCGTGTTTGGTTTGTGGACTGTTGTCTCGTGTTTGGTTTATGGACTGTTGTGTTTGGTTTGTGGACTGTTGTGTTTGGTTTGTGGACTGTTGCCTCGTGTTTGGTTTGTGGACTGTTGTGTTTGGTTTGTGGACTGTTCTCTCGTATTTGGTTTGTGGGCTGTTGTCTCGTGTTTGGTTTGTGGACTGTTGTCTTATGTTTGGTTTGTAGATTCATTTGTTTGGGCGGACGTCAATTGACCTAATTTATCACACAATTGGTCTTAACCCGATTTAAATCTCTATGACTACTGCTGTAGTTTCTTGCTGCTCTGGCGTACTCTATTTGACCTTATCTTTGTAACTAACTCTTTCTTCCATTTACCTTTTTAACTGGACCAAAAGAAGAAGAAAGAGAAGCCAGTAATCTTGGGACAAATTTAACAGGCTAATCTTTAGTGGAGCTTCCACAAGTTTGAAAGAGTCTTTTCATACTATTATTTACTTTCCTAATTGCAAAATCTGTAATGTAGTAACGCTGCAATACAGATCCGCTGATCCCACTGACTACGCTAAAAGATAAACCTTCTGTTAATGGTCTTACACTTACAGGAGACATCCTGAACTAATCTTCGCTGTGCACATTGGAGTGTATTCCTTACTAAAAAGTCTTAATTTAAGCCTGCTATAATGTCTTTGACCAACCGGTACTAAGCAATTATGGCGAACTTATGGCACTGGTACACGTGCTTGAGTCGGCTCGAAAAGCCTCATCATTCGGCACGTGGCTAAAAATATTCTTCCATAGTCAAACCAGCTAAGTCAAACTTTGCTATAAATAAGTGGTTTTTGGTTAGAATTTGTGGCAAGCGCCCCCCCCCCCCCCAAAAAAAAAAGGAGCTTGCTATCACTGTACCAATGCAGCTGAATCATTCTGCAAGTAATATTGGTCGCCATTTTAAATTCCGACAAAAGATTATTTTGAGTTACCCTTTGAACTGATCTAGTTCTATTGCTTATGCACAATAGTACGCATCTCAGAGCTCCTGAGCGATCTCTTACAGTATTATAAGATGTACCAGTTCTTGAGTCTATATGTGCCACCTTCTCTGTGTCCATCCGTGACCTACTCTGTGTCCATCCATGACCTCCTCTGTGCCCATCCATGACCTATTATGTGTCCATCCATGACCTATTATGTGTCCATCCATGACCTACTCTGTGTCCATCCATGACCTATCCTAAAGTCCATCCATGACCAAATCTCAGTCCACCCTTGACCTACTATGTGTTCAACCATGACCTACTCTCAGTCCATCTATGACCTACTATGTGTCCATCCTTGACCTACTCTGTGTCCATCCATGACCAACTCTCAATCCACCCATGACCTACTCTGCCTTCATCCATGACCTACTCTCAGTCTCTCATGACCTACTATGTGTCTATCCTTGACCTACTCTGTGTCCATCCATGACCCACTCTCAGTCCACACATGAACTTCTCTGTGTTCATCCATGACCTACTTTCAGTCCATCCAAGACCTACTCAGTGTCCATCCGTGACCTATCCCGAGTTCATCCATGACCTTTTCTCAACCCACAAAGCCTTCTGTAAACCCCGCCAACAGTCGCCCGGCAATAACATTTCTGATTCCAGTACTCACCCCACTCCCCCCTCACTACATGAACCAGACCAAATAGAACGTCAAATTGAAAGGCTTCACTGGTTGCCATTCATCAAAGCCAAATAAATAAACCTGTGACAGCCCGAACCTTTAGTAACCCCCGCCCCCCTGAACTCTGCCATTGTGTACATGCACGATAGTGGCTAGATGAGTACTGTAAGGTAAGTGGCTAGATGAGTACTGGAAGGGTAGTGGCTAGATAAGTACTGGAAGGGTAGTGGCAAGATCTGTACTGGAAGGACTGTGGTTAGATGGGTCCTGAAACAGAAATGGCTAGATGGGTGGGTAATCACATGTGGTGTTGCGCTGTTTAACCAATCGTAACTATTGTCTCCATTCCCTGAGAAATCTTTCACCCATAACACTTGTATCATGTGATGCCCATTAACTTGATCAGTTTCGCAATGTCTAACGATGAACCCTTTGCTAACAATTTTTAAGAGTGTTCTATAAAGACAACACTACGGGAGCACATGCCTAAGTACCATGCTAGATTTATGAAAGATCTTAAGATGGGGGAGGAAGGTGGGAACTGGGGTGTTGGGTAGGGGGTGGGTCGGCATCAAATATAAACATCGGGCTACTCCCGTAGACAAAGGGAGGTGAGTCATGTCTAAGGTAAAGAAAAACTTGAAAATTATGGGATCTATCCAGTTATCTTTCTCGGCTTCCGCTAGCAAAAATGTAGACCGTGCTCTGCGCCACTTCAGCCCCACACCTCCCCCTTACCTGCTCTCGTCTCAACCTCACTTACCTTGTGCCCCAACCCCATACTTACCTGTTCGACCCCCCCTCCCCCGTCCTCGCCCGTATCTCCCATCTTAACCCCGCCAACTTCTATAGTCTATTGCCTTATTGAACATCTTGAAACGATTAATTTAAAAAAAAATTAATCCATTAATCACGACAGGTGCGTTAGATTCATTTCTGGTGTATCGTAATATGGATAAATCCACGAAGGAACCGCCCATGTAGTTAGTTTGTTTGTCCGTACACGATATGTTTGAACTGAAAAACTATACGCCAGTAGTTTAATCCGTTAGCCCGGACCTGCGAGCTTAGATCTAAGGCAGTAAAGGGCAGCAATGTTCTTTGTCAGGTTCGTTGGTCCGTGTGCTAAGTTAAAAAAACAAACAACATAAGTAAAATAAAATTTAAAGAAAAAAAAAGAAAAAAAACAAAAACATGTGTGCAAAGTTATTTTTTTTTGTTGCAATATTTTACAAAATTTGCTGCATGGTAATTGTAAACAACTGCGCGGCGTCGGTCAGATCTACGCAGCCGCGCAGCGTAAGGGGAACATTGTATGGTAGTAGTTAACGATCCGTTTGCGCAGACTTGCAAGCTTTGAACTGAGACATAACATGGCAGTAGTTGAAGATCCGTTGAAGCCAGGACTGGCAAGTTTTGAACCAACACACTATAAATCTGAGGTCCCGAGACACCTCTGTGCGAGACCTCCCATTCCGATCAGATCAGTTTTTCAGGACGCGTGCCGTGACTTTATTCGCGTTTCCGTTTTGGCGTTTGCTCAGGTATTCAACAGCAAGCAGTGGAGATGTATTAAACTTAGCCGTTGTCAGGGCAGAAATAACAGCAACATAACGGCCGCCCGGCCAAAAACTAATAATTGTATGCTCTGGCATCTACTTCCGGTTGTAAACTTCCAACTTCCAATCCCTCAAACCAATCCCATTGTTACACTCGATACTTCTATAATCTGCCAAATCTCCGCCTAAAGTTACCCCCCCCCCCAGTCTACACAATTCTATTCGCCCCTGTTTTCTCTCCTAATTTCCCCGTCACATCTGATCAATTGAAGCTCTTCCCTCATTGGCTTTCATTCCACCCCTTCCCCCCATTACAATAAAAAAAAAGAAAATAAAACAGAACAAAGAGTAATTAAATTAATCAAACTATGCCACCTCTCATCTTCACCTTAGCTGCTCCACCACCTCCCCTGCCCACTCCCCCCTCCTGGGCTCACGTGAGTAATCTTTGTTTTGTAAATCCTCATGATACAATACAAATTCTAACTCTTTTATAATTTAATAGCAGACATTTATTTGAAAACGGTTTCTGATAAATTGTGTGGTTGTTTCACTTCAAAGTGCTTGCCGGAAATCGGTTCTTGAGTCACCCGTGAACGACTTGGCTTGCAGTAGGCCGGCCAAAAAATGTGCCTCTCTTGACGACAGGAAGTACATCCGCCAGCCCGTGATTAACGGAAGACTTCTTCAGTGATGTGGTCTACAGATGGGAATCGAACAGAACTCCACCCCTGCTGGTGTGAACCGAACCCCACTCCCTGATGGTGGGAACCGAACCCCAGCCTCTGATGGTGGGAACTGAACCCCAGCCCCTGCTGGTGGGAACTGAACCTCAGCCCCTGCTGGTGGGAACCGAACCCCAAGCCCCTACTGGTGGGAACCGAACCCCAAGCCCCTACTGGTGGGAACCGAACCCCACCACTGCTTGTGGGAACCGAACCCCACACCGCCCGGTGGAAACCGAACCTCACCCCTGCTGGCGAGCACGGGAACCGAACATCAGTCCTGCTTGCGAGCGAAAGGAACAGTTCCTTAGGCCGAAGCTGTTCTTGATTTACCTTACAAATGTCGCACATCATTGGTTAACGTGCCCTCTCCCCCAACCACAAATAAAAAATCAGCTAAAATATTCAGCCGTAAATTACTAAACGCTTTATTCGAAAAAAAAAAAATAGATATTGTTTTTTTCCCTTTAAACTAAAAGTAATATATCAAATATAATAGGACTAAATGAGATGATTAGTTGGACGAGTTTATTTATTGTCCCATAATTAGTAGCTTACACCTAAATCATGGTGAGCTAACCCATGAGGCTTCTCAATTCGCTTAAATAGCGAGTTATCTGTTTGTGGAGCACATACGGTAAAGAAATATTACACTTTATATTGGCAGACACAATTAAGAGAGTTATAGATTCAACGGTGTATTCTTATTGAATATTCAGCAAATCCCGGTGTCATTAATTATTGTTTCAGAAGTCTGAAATTGATTTTTTTTCCAGTAATTAATTATATATATATATATATATTTGGTTTCCTCCACTTAAATAAATCACATATCTGTTGCCCCCGTGCTGTATGGGGTTCAATGTTCCCTTTAATGTTCGTTGGTCCGTGTACTAATTGAAAAGCATGTATGCATTGTTGGGGCAGCGTCCATGTTTGTCCAAAATTTTACAAACCCAGATATTAAATCATACTTACCAAAATTTATTGCGCGTTAATTCTAAACCGCTGCGCGGCGTCGATCAGATAACTGTGCAGCTTAAAGGCAACATTGATGGGGTCACGGTCTGTTAGCTGGCAATCCTTGACCTAGATAGAATGAAATGGGCGTGCGTAGAGAGAGAGAGAGAGAGAGGAAGAGAGAGACGCATAGAAGCTCAGTAGTAACAAAGGTGCTATAGGTCATAGGTCACCAACGAACCTCGGCACGCGGGAGTAGATCCAGTGGTAGTTAAGGCTGTCAATATTGTTGAAAAAAGCTTCACGGGTACCCGGGTTACCCGTCATGGCCGCTATACAATGCAACCTAGCCACCATCCATTCACCTCATTTCACACAGTAGCAGTAGCCAACGGCATGCTTCCAGTAACATACAATTTCTAATTACTGGCAGTCGAGATGTAAGATACATCAGTGACCCTCTGTATAGTAGTGTAGGGGTCGTTGTAGAGAGCTTCCACTGTTTTCTCTCTTTAAATCAACCATGGTTGTCCATTCATACAAGACGGTATAAAACACCCGGTGGCGGTGGGGCAGGGTGCGGGTGCTTGTGAGGTTTGACATATGCGATTCCCTCATTCTCTCACTTATAGATCTCACTTATAGATCTCACTTATAGATCTCACTTATAGATCTCACTTATAGATCTCACTTATAGATCTCACTTTTGCCTTCTAAATTATAAATCTTTAACTTATTATACCAAACCACTATCTTTGCTTTGTATTTCTAAATTAGAATGGGATGTTGAAGCACCCGTCCCACGTTTTTAGTCAAATGAAACCAAAGTACGTGAACTTATAAGTTTTAATTTATTTTCTTCTTTTTAGTCCACTTAAAATTTTAAAATAAATTTCACCTCTATTTATTTGACACCAAACACCTCATAAGCGCCCGCCCAACGTTTGAATACCACGGGGATGTGGTCACGGGGTGAACTCGGCACGTGAATGTCAACAGCAGACAGATACATATGCTATGACTTCCCATTGAAACTTGTACAGAAATCGCTGGCCCATAAAAACGTATATTGCCTCATATTTTAACACATTTTGGTACTGGAAGCCATCGTGGGCGTCATGACCACACAACAGCACATTCCTGTTGGCGTTGAGTGCTGAAATTTCATCCACAGCGTCCACCTGTGTTTCGTTGTCAAACATTTCATCTGTCAGCAGATTTCATTCCTCCACCGTCATGCCGTCAACAGCCCGCCTTGTGCGCTCGTCAAGACTGAGATTATTGTTTACGTCATCAGGGCAACCTGTTGCCCCACCGCTCGCCACCCTTTTGGCCCGGGCGTTTTAAAATCAAAGAAATTTTTTAAGAAACTTTTTTTTTTAAAGAGAGAGAATTTGACGGGAAATAAGCGAAATATAACATTAATTTTAAACTAATTATAATAATTAGGTATTAATTATAATAAATACTTGCTTTGTCTCATCAATGCATATATATATTTTAGTGTGTTATGTATAATGATGTTATAAATAGTAAAAGTCAGAAGCTATATGGTAGTCACTTTTAGTTTTTAACTAAGTTTTCTTGGGTATATTTTTGAGCGATCTCTTACAGTATTATAANTATATATATATATATATATATTGCAATTAAAAAATCAGGCAAGCTGTAGTTATACATTTTTGTCCCATAAAGAACCCAAAAAGGCAGTGCCCGTTAAAGTCACCACCCGTAAGAGTGAAAAAGGATGCCATGGGAAACACTGTCTAGCTAAGATGTAGCAGCGATGTGCGCCAAAAATATTATTTTTTAAAAATTGTATAAGGTTACTGAACATATTATTTTTTTTTACAAAATAAAACAAATTACAATTTTGTTAAAATTTTGCAAGTAAGTCCTAACAGATTCTAAAAGTGGGGGTATACAAGAAGTTGTTCATATCTGAAAATGATTTTAAACACAATTTCACTTGGAAAAATTGCGTTCATATATTCGAAATGTCTGTAAAGCTTGACCCTGCAACTCCCCCTGAACCATACCAGATAGAGGGCTGGGGTCTTTTGCAAATATCTTAAGTTCCCAAGGATTTGCAACAGCCATAAAAATAACTAAAAGCTAAAAGAGTTACTGGATTTCCTGGAAAATCCTTAAAATTCGAAAAAATAACACAAATTCTCGCCAACCATAACATATATCGGGTTGAAACAAACGTCAAACAATAGCTAATAATATTGAAAACAATGTTGAAGGAATTTTTCAAAATATTGTTTTCGTTCGACTCCCGTAATTTTAGATGCAATTTTTTTAAAGCAATCGTTTTGTTTAGTTTCAAAATTATTAGATTTAAAATGACTTTTATTGTAATCTAGAATTATAGTTAATGCTAATGTTTGATTGTTTGCGTAGTGCGCATTATATTGACACATTCTTGTTGTATTGTAGCGTGAGGGTATATGATGTCATATTTTGTTTACTTTGAAAATTACTGATTTGAAATGACTTCTAATGTAATCTAGAATGATTCCCCTTGAAAAAAATGAAATTCTTAGTTGGAAACTGCGCTTAAATACTCATTTATTTCTTGTTTGACTTATATATCAACGATGCATGGAACACTTTAAAATTGGTTTGTGAAAGTCATTTTTCATTTACGTTTTTTGACCACAACGGGTAGTTAAAGTTAACGTCGTTGTTTGACCACAACGGGCAGTTAGCAACACCCTGTTGTCGTTGCTTGACCACAACGGGCATTAGCAACACCCTGTTGTCGTTGCTTGACCACAACGGGCAGTTAGCAACACCCTGTTGTCGTTGCTTGACCACAACGGGCAGTTAGCAACACCCTGTTGTCGTTG
>MUZC01003230.1:405706-456367 GCA_002072015.1 Radix auricularia
TTGACCACAACGGGCAGTTAGCAACACCCTGTTGTCATTTTTTGACCACAACGGGCAGTTAGCAACACCCTGTTGTCATTCTTTGACCACAACGGGCAGTTAGCAACACCATGTTGTCATTCTTTGACCACAACGGGCAGTTAGCAACACCCTGTTGTCATTGTTTGACCACAACGGGCAGTTAGCAACACCCTGTTGTAACGATCTCTCATTAAAATGCCAGTCACCAAAGACTGTCGCGCGATTTTCTAGGTCGGTCAAACGGTTTAAATATCTGTGATTCGGGTCGAACAAGATATCTGACTCGCTGTCTCCAGATATCAGATCATCTCCAGATATCATTTTATCTCACAGCGTGGTCGAAGATGTTTGTGTTTTTAGCCCTCTGTAGTCGACGTTCTTAAACTAAGTTCATTAGAGGCCAGAGTTTGAAAACGAAATCTTTGACACAAAGCAACAAGGGAATTGGGAGGGGGGGAGGGGCCGGGCATACATCCCATTTTTGATGCTTTCAAATTGACATTGATGTTTTTTAGAGTCGTAATTTTGGGGTATTCTTAGACTGAAAGGGAGTCCATACCCACGCTTTAAGAACCCCTGTTTTATGTTCAGCTATACACTTGATAATGTTTGATAACTTGGGAGTGTACCTGTTGCCAGCGGTGATTACTTTCATCAGTTAAACAAGACAAACGGCGCTCGGTTGAATACAAAGATTTAGGACAAGAAGTTTTAAGTCACCTGTTGTTTCATAGGATGAGGTTACAGGACTGCGTTTGATATTTGGATATTTGATGTGACCTATTTGTGTACATTCGTATCCAGCGTTGTCCGACTTCATTCACTTTCAAGGAGGATATATAGATTGGAGCGACCTCACATTCCACGGACGATAAAGTATTTAAAATCATCTTTAAAATAAAATAAAAATGACCAGGATTCTTCACCCACCCTCCCCCAGACGTATTTGTTGGGAGGGTTGACCACTCAGCCTCACGCGGGATCGTGATGTGGGTCTCCAATATGAAGACTTGCGTGTAACCATCGACCTCCACGACCATTGCAGTGTGTGGGCCTGGGACGTGCATGTCTAGTCGGGGATGTTGTCATCATCACGGCTCAGGGATGGTATGATTGACACGCATGTCTTCTCTGTTGGTCTTAATGTTTGTCTGCATGCACATCCCAGCACTCACGCGTCTAGTCTGAGTTCAACCGGTCAATGCAGGTGAGGTCAACGTGTGTTTCCACGTCCCGGTACGCATGCGCTAAATCAGAAATTTAACATTCGTTTCTTTTAGTCCCAGGGCAGAAATACTCACCGGACTATTTCAAACCGAACCCACCCCCCTTACAAGGTCACCGTTAATATGTTGAGCACTGCTTTCTTTCATGCGAGTCATTGTTCATAAATGGTTGTTACTCTGTATAATACAGTCAAGCATTTACTCATTGCTATTGCTCTCTCCCACCATGCACTTTACTCATTGCTATTTAAAAGACCCGAGTCAGTGATGAGTTGAAACTTATAACAGATGAACTTCGTTTGTGTGGGTGGGTTTTGAACACCCCCCCCCCCACACACACACACACTTTTACACTTTGAAGCGAACATGATAAATCGATTTTCATTTCTTTTGATTGCGACTCTAATCTTCAAAGCGTCAAAACTCTCCCTGCTCACCGTGTACCTCAGCACGTCATACACGATCTAATTATAATAATTTGATAATTTATATAGGCAGTGTACCACAGCAAGCAGCTGGGCTGACAGCGCCTCAAATAACAATAATAACACACATATAATTGGCCATGTAATACTGGCCGAGCTAACGTTGTGGAGGTATTCAACCTTATAGTGGAATGCACTTATCTCCGAGTTTTTCGTGAAATATTAGTGTTAACGGAGTTCTGCTTTCATGCTTATCATTAGGACTCATCTTACTACGCACATTTCAATTATTTTTTTTATATACAATTTTGGAATTTTATGATTTCATATATGCGTGAGAGCTAAGCGACTATCATTGTCAATATCACTTATAAAAATGGACAACCAAGTCTCGTGAGTCTTAAATTACCAATCCCAAATCTCCACACGATCAAGTTTTAGAATCCTTGCTGTGAGAACACCTGAATTAGTTAGATCACTATCTTATGAGGAGTGTCGCGTGTTTTTTGTGTGTTTTTTCTCTCAACGTCTTAGAAATTGCCGGGCCAGCACGACCGTACGAACACCCGGCTTTTCGCTGGCTGTCTATAGAGCTACATGTAATAAACACTGGTGTCTGTGCACTTCACCTGTTACGTCGGCTATAGGAAATAGGTGGGGTCGAGGAGTTTCGCGGCGGTTACAGTGTGCATACTGTTAGCTCTCTTAATGTGTTGGTAAATAGATTACATTTTTGCCGTGGTATAGAATAGATCATTGCATCCCTCATTCCTACTCATACTCTCTCACCGTATCCGCCTTATCCCCATACCCGAGTCCACCCATCACCCACACACACTTAAACCACCCATTGAATGATGAACGTTTTAGTGATCAAACTAAAACGTTTCTAAATTCCAGACACTTGTTAAACATTTCGCCGTATTCTCTCTTGTATTAACTCTTATTTGTTTGAGGTAACACAACCATTTCTTTTTGGTATCACAGCATGTCTGTCATCTCCTCTGTATTGCATAAAAATAACATACTCTTTTATCTTTCATTATACTGGTAAAGCCGTTTTTAAAAAGATCTCTAATACATGATCGCATTTTGGTTCATGCATTATAACGTTGTACAAAAGAGAGGAAAAAAATGATAGAACAAAACAACGTCATTATATTATTGCCAAATTAAAAAATAGAAAAGAATTTAAATTATTCTTTTCATAACTTTTTTAAATAGAAATATTTAAACTATTAAATAATATTTTTTTTAAAGAAGTAATGTTCACTGTTAAAACAAAATAGATCACTTAGTATCTTAAAACAAATATAGGATTAACATAATATATTTTGGTGAAAGGGTCGGTAATTAAACTGACAAGATTGAAAACAATACAAAAATAATAAAATGTGGGTGAGGCTGCATCAGATATGTATACTTAATTTCTTTATATTTCGTTTTATTTGTTTTTGTACTATTTGTTCGTTGAAGAAGGCTCTTTGCCGAAACGTTCGCTGTTTTGTGACGTCTTGTCAGTCTCACAGTTAACCTGTTATCCAACAACTTACAAAAATAATAGGAGCAAAGCGTATGAAATGGAAAAAAAATTGTGTTAATGTAAATAAATAGTAGTCAAACTGATGAAGTGTCAAAGGATTTCTGAACGGAGAACATTTAGCAACATAGCGCTTCCGGTGATGAACTTCAACGGTATTAAATAACAAAATATTTTAAAACAAAATCAAGTTTATTTTATCGCATATAACCACCACCCCCCTCGCCAATGTCAACATAGTGATAAAAAGTCAGTACATACTGCGACACATTTTAATAGTATGTTGAGAAGTGAGAGAAAGTCATTTCATAAAGCGCCGCCTTTGAATACAGCGAGAAGATGTTAGAAGTCAGAACATACAACGCCGCCTTTGAATACTGTGAGAAGAAATTAGAAGTCAGTACATAAAGCGCCGCCTTTGAATACAGTGAGAAGAAGTTAGAAGTCAGAACATAAAGCGCCACCTTTGAATACAGTTAGAAATGTCAGTACATAGAGCGCCACCTTTGAATACAGCTCTGATATCCTCGATACTTGGGCGTATTGATGCAGGAAGCCTGTGAGGAAATGCTAGTTGAGCAGTTACCGTCTGATCGATGCTTTCATTTCCCCCACTGCACTAACTCACCATCACCGCTTTCTTCTCTTTATGTAAACAGCTTGGGCCCGGGAGTTCGTATTCCAAAGTCACGATTTAGGTTAATGGAAAACGTTTTCATTTTTTTTAATTTTTAAAAATATTTTTTTAAAAAAATTGATGACATTAAAAACTTGATTCTCTATCATTGACGTCACTTTGAAAAGAAATTTAAATGCATATATAGTCACTAAGAAAATTTCCCGGAATACAGCCGGATCTATCTGCTCGTAAAAGTCAAAGACTGTGTATTTACGTATAAAGGTTGTTTCTAGATAAGCCCAAGATTTGCCTCGTCATTTATGCGACTTGCCTTTCCGGCCGCTGATCCGCCAAATTTGAACGCTGTGTGATGTTTGTGCTTTATTTACATCTGGTACATCTCGCGTGATAAGACTGATTAAGTCATAACCCGAGAAAGAGGTCGAGGGCTTTCAGATGTGTGCGTGTACCTCGCACACGCCGTTACTCGCCCACACGGACTTCCGCTTAAATGTATACTACCCAATAGTACATGGCGATAGTTCAATGGGAGTTACTTTGACGCAATGAAGAAATGTTTGGGATGTGCGAAGAAAGAGCGGGTGAGCTCAACTTTGTGAAAGTGTATTGTGTACGTACTCGTGACATTGTGGTCCTTGTGTTCGACTTAGCGGCGGCACAATTATTGTCCGTTCAAGATATTGAATCACCTGTGACTTGCGCCTTCGCTGTACATTTCTGTACTTCAAGATTTGGTTACAAATCCAAGTGGAAATTGTTGGGCATCTCGAAAATACATTTTTATTGAATAGCTGATCAGTTCTTTTGGAATTAGTCCAGATGAAATATATCGCTACTTTGTGGAATACCGCCGTGATTACTTTACATAGACCAGTATATATGTCGCTACTTTTAGGGAATCTATCTTGATTGGGTTTATAATTTATATAGACTAGTAAACAAGTCGCCACTTTGTGGTAAACGATATTGATGATGTTATATAGAAATTTGTTGCCTATTTGCTGGGAACTGTCTTTATTATAATTATATTTAACAATAAATATGTTACCACTTTATTAGAAACTGTCTTTATTGTGTTTATATAGACAATTAAGTATATTGCTACTTTATTAACCTGTCTTGATTGTGTTTATAATTATATAGGCCAGAAGATACGTTGCCACTTTGTGGTATACCGTCGTTATTTTGTTTACATAGAAGAGTAAATACGTCTATTTCATGAGTTGTACTAGTGTAAACTGTAATTTTCTTGATCCCCACACCCACCAGCTGTAGCCAATGTAGGATGTGTTCGTTTGTGATGTCTCTCTGCACTGGCGTGTAGCAATCTATTATTTTCCAATAACAAATCAATAACGTGATATGGTTCTCATGTAGAGATAGCAGTGCGTACATTGTAGTGATGGTAGTGCGTAGAATCTAATCCTTCACATCACCACCCGGCCTATAATTATTCAACTCCTTAAAAACAGAAAGAAATCGAAATGGAATTATCAACACAACTCGCTGTTCAAAAGCTTCCTGAGCTAAAGTAGTCAGTTTTCTCATCATATTGGATATGTAATTTCTCTTATTCCATTCCACTCTTCTTAAAGCTTTTTTGTCCTCTTTCTTCTTCGCCTTTCTCTCTCTCTACCCCAACCCCCTCTTTCTGTCTTTCTTTCTTTATGACTGTATCAACTAAATATATGCATTTTCTATTCTCCTTTTTTATCTTAAACAATTTTTTAAAAAATAATAAATATTTGAATTATTTTATTACAAGCATTGCATTAATTATTTTAAATTCTCCGCGTTTCAGATTCTCGCAGGTATCTCAGAGATCGAAGAGGCTCATGCGTCACAAGAAGGTTCTGGCAATCAAAGAGATGACCTTGACTCAACTCACCTGCAGGCCGGCCCAGACTGCAAGGAACGGGTCCGCGCCTCACGCTCACCTGTCCGCCCACAGACCAAGCAGAGGAAGGCCCCCAGGCGGAGCTTGAGCCTCCCCTCAGGGGGCCTTTCCTACGGGGACGTCAAGATCTTGTACAAAGATGGACACTTCGTCACAGTGGGGGCCCCGTCCGAGAGAGGGTCATCGGAGAAGCAGGCCAGCGAGGACACGAACTCCTCCCAGGATAGCAACTTGGAGAAAACAGGTTGTGACGTTCCCCGTCATAGGAAGCTGTCGTCCTCGGCCAAGGAAGTCCACGAGGATTTTTATGACCAGGACGGGAATATGCGAGCTGAGATTCTGTCTCTGCTGGAGAATGGGATCACGGGTCCCCAGCAGTTGTTGGCAGAAGCGGCGCTGGCCTTGGATTATAACTGTAACAGGTGGGAGGAGGGGGATATAGGGAGGAGGACCAGGTCTGGGGCTCCTATCTTCCTGTCGCTGCCCAGGCGCAGGCAGAAAGGCCACAGGCCGGCCTCTGTGGACGAGGTCCATCTGTTGAAGCTCTATAGCAAGTCGCAGCAATCGCTGGTGAGCAGCACCGAGATGGAGCGGCGGAGGAGGGAGCACGAACTTGGCGACGACGATGGAGGAAGGGTCAACGAAGGATCCACCCTCAAACGCAACAAGAGTTTCACCGAGGCTATGGGGTCAAATCTCATGCTGAACGAGACAGAGAGGGGTGGGGAAGAAACGGACTGTGATAATGTTGCGGACGACGCCCAGCATAGGCTGGTGGATGATTCCCGCAACGGGAAGTCCCGCTCTAAAGGACCCGGATTTTTACAACGGATGTTGAAACGAAAAGGCTCGGCCTCCGATAAGTCACTTTCGCTGTCGTCCAAGCCATCCAAAGAAGACCTCTCGGCATCTTCGTTGTCGTTGGTCTCACAGACTTCCACCACCAGCGCGGGCCAGCCGACTTCTCCGAACAAATGTGATGGGCGGGACACCTCCCTCACGCGAAAGATGTCCTTCCGCGGCATCTTCAAGAGGAAAAGCTCCACTGACCTGACTGTTAAGAAATCTTCCCCGACCCCGGATGAAGCGGACGGTCCGCCCCTGGCGGCGTTCTTGCAAAACGACGACATCGGCACCGTGTCCAGCCCCCCTGCTTCGTCTCAGCGGCGGCAGCTCAGGGACATCGGCGAGACGGACCTGCTAGAGGACGATGTCTCGAACATGGATGAGTACGAGTCTTTGTCGCAGACCTCATCGAGGTCACGGTCTCCCAGAACTCCCCTCTCCAACTCCAGCTCGCACAGCTCCTTGTACTACAGCGCCGGCTGTGAGGACAACGATAAAACGCCCACTGCCGACTACGGGCCTGTGGTACATCGCCGCGCGCGGGGCTCGTCCGGGAGATCTCGGTACTTGGGCTCGGCCCGACTATCAGGCGACTCGTTCTCCGAGTACGACTTCAGCTCTTCGGAGTTCCAGGGTTCTGAAGACACATTGACCCCGCGCTCGTTCTCGCCCTGCGTGGCGGACGTCTCCGCGGAAGGGGAGAGAACTCTTGTCCCCAGCCCTGCGTCTCCAGGCGATGGATTGTCTCCCCCCATCTACCAGAAACTGACGTCCAGCCCCCAGGGGGCGAGACGGAGGCGGTCGAAAGACGGCGCGGTTTCACCCCAAGCCGGTCATGGGGTGGACCGAGGGGAGATCACCTCCAGCAACAGCAACGACTCCGGTATACAGAATGATGCCAACGTCACGTCGAGTGCTGAGTCCATTCAGGTGAGAAGATCCCAATGTTTTTGTTCCTATATTATGTTTTTGTTGTGTATTCGTGCTGCTATAATACTATAATGAATTTTAGCCAATCTTTTAGTGAACTGAAGGATCCAGTCTAATGTACGTATGACTTAAGTAATTTGCTGGAGGTGTTGGATTAGAAATGGCACCCAAATAGTCGTTGCCGCCATGCATCAATTTTCCTTTATTTATATCACCAAACGCCTTTTGAACGTCACAGAACTCTATTAATATTTTACGTTCTCTTTTTTTTCTTTCTTTTTTACATCGCACATTTATTAGGTCAATATTCGAATTTCAGATGAAAAAATAATAGATGTTAAAGAATGCGATCTTGATATTTGTAAGAATGACATTAAGCACATATATCTAAGTTTAATGTAAGAAGTTTATTTTATAGTCGCGTCCATTCACCACCACGAGTTAGTACCTAAAAATGTATGTAGTATTGTAGTTTGACCTAGCTGGGGAGCTTTTCTAAAGATACGTTTGATGTGCCAGGGTCAAGGAATAATTGTTCATCAACTGGCTAACCAGCAGCCGACGTGAAACATTTGCTCTGTCCAGTATAATATAGACGCATATCCAGCCAAGTGCTCGTAATAACTTTCTAGAAGTTAATGTTTCGTTCCATGTATTTGGTAAAAAAGTTGACAGTCTTAGCAAGTACTCGTATTGTCAAACGATCTCAAAATGTAATTGACATTACAAAAAGCAAATAAAACATTTTGATACCTGTTAAGTTCGTTAAAAAAAACATAGTCTTTTCGTAGAACTTACTTTTTAGAGTCTAAACATTGTAATGCCATTGTGTCTTAAAATTAAGCTAACTAATATCTGGGTTAGAAAAGTTGATTTTTAAAAACACGCCTTTATCCAGTGCACTTAAATCAACAAAATAAATTATTACTCCCTGTCTACAATTTCAGTTCCATTTCTCATGTCTTCAAAAATAAAAGCGTAGACTTCAAAATATGTGCGATGACTATTTTTACCTCAGTTGTTCTGTACTTGAGATGTCTCAAAATCCACCAACTCATCTTTTATCACAATATCATTCCTGACCCCCAGGCGGCCGTCAAGTTGAGAAAGTCCAAATCTCCGTCTCCGGTGGCCGAGAGACCCAAGTCGGATATCACTGTCCGGTGGGCAGACTTGCTGGAGCAGGTCATGGACCCCGGGGCCATCAAGTACCGCAGGGACGCCGGGAGACTCCGCAAGAGGCCGCGCCCAAAGTCTGACATAGGTAGGACTCATTTGTTGTGTGCTCTGTGGGTTGTATTCATCATATTAATGTAGTCTCTACATGAAAGTACTCCCAGCACCTTTGTAACTCTCGGAGGCGTCACTAGGGGGGTGCGATCGGGCGGAGTTGGTTTGGACCGCACGGTGGGGGGCACCATCCCAACGGGTGACACCAAAACGTAAAATTACGTATGTTCCCGTTATTTAGAACTGGCATACTCAGACGATGTTTATGTGGTGAGTCTTGAGCTACCGCACTGGGTGACACCAACCCTAGTGACGCCTCTGTGACGTTGTTTCAATGAACTCTTGTCAAACATTTGTATCTGAAGATAGTTTGTCTTAATTTTGTTTATTGAATCCTGTTTTTCCTCACTGAAGTTTATTTGTCAATGGGGAAACGTAAGATTTATTTCAAACTATTGATATGTAGCATCTTTGTTTATGGGGAAATGTAAGGTTAATTTCAAACTATTGATATTTTAGCATCTTTGTTTATGTAAGATATATTTTAAACTATTAATATATAGCATTTTTGTTACACAAAAACGAGAAGTCTATGAAAATATATCAAATACTTATATGAAATTAAAATTAACTTTTCAGGCCCGAATGTTGGTTATTTCTTCAATTGACTAAATTGCCCATGGATTTTGGGGGGGGGGGGAATAATTTGCTATTTTGTTTAAAATGTGTTAGGTGTTGAGAGTTAATTTCAAGATTGTTTGAAGATTATTAAAGAAAATGATTTTATTCTCATACGATCAATATTTACAATAAACGTCGCCTAAAATTATGAACGCCTTTACACTGCCAACATGAAGTCTTTAAATTCAGACATGTAACATTTCTTTTTTACAGTTTGTTCAAGTGAAAGTCTTTCAATTTTAGACATAACCCGTTTAGATTATTTTTTTTAAATTCCATCTTTTCTCCCAATTTTTTTTGCTTTATTAAATATATAATAGCAAACGTAATAATTGTTTTTCAGATTATATTTATGGGTCAACTGCCATTGAAAATATGTTTTTTGTGAAAATATTTTTTATTGAGTCCCAAATCTGTTATCAATACAAATGAATGAGCACATAAAATGAATGTTTAAAAAAAACATATACATTTTTTGAAATGAGCATGTGTGTTACGATTATCTGATGGGACTGACGCCAACAACAAACCCAGACCCTATGTCCTTATATTTGAGTTTCTCCGACTTCGACAGATGAACGTTTGGAGGACGAGGGTCTAGATGATAAAGAGGATAGTGAGGAGGATTATGAGGAGGAGGAGGAGGAGGTTGATGAAGAGGATGAGAGCGACGAAGGTAGATTGGTTCTTCACTTCTCTGCAAGCGGAATGGCCTTTTTGTGTATTGGATATGCTTAGAGAAGTCAGTGGCGTAACTAGATGGGACTTTTCACTGCCTCCCCCCCCCCCAATCATTATTAGCCTTCCCCTAATTAGGCGAGTTTCTCTACTCCGGACTTAAATCTCTGCTAAAGATTTTCGCACAAATCGAGCTGTGCAATTACTTGACGCACATTAAAATTTAAAGTTTAAAAAATAAACTAAAATAATATTGAATCAATTTCAGTTATTTTTCGCCCCCTCCCTCTCTCAACCCACCCCGCACCAAAACACCACCTTGGAAGAGGTGGAGGAAAGTCTCCCCTCCCCAACAGTTACGCCACTGTTAACATTCTGAAAGCTAAAAAAAGAAAACATGCATCCCTTCTCGCTCTATCAGCATGACTGACTAATACAGATGTTTACTTGAAACCTTACGCTGTCGAATGTTTTAATACCTTGTAAGGAGCTTAAAATAGATCGGGTTTCAAATTAAATCTTCGTATGTCTTTATTTGTAGAATAAATGCGGCTGATTTCCAGAGCTTCGGCCAGTTTGTTTTGCTTACATATATGTTTACTCGTGCTTTCTATCAAATCTGGCCTATATTTTCATTTGGAGAACTTCCTTGATATGCCGCATGTACATATTTTTTTCGGTTTTTAAAGCTTTATTCTCATACAATAAACATTAACATTAATGTACATTTTTTAACATTGATATAAACCAACTAAAATAGCATTACGTGTCCTAATTTCTTTCATAACTGGTTTAACAATACTAAGATACTAAACACTAAAACTGTTCCTGAGGAGTGTAAAACTAACTCTGTATAGTTTCTGTGATTAACCTTGCAGCTAATAAGAAATCTTTGCATGACAAAACAAAAGAAAACCACAACAAAACACCACCACATCACCAACACACCACAACACAACACCACACGAAACCACAAAGACACAACCCAACTCCAAAACAGCACATCACCACAATAACATATCGCCACAACACAACAAACAACACATCCCCCACAACAACTTTCTCACATGGGTACCTACTGATGCCATTGTCTCATTGTGACTTCATTGTCTACTCTATCTAACCAATTGGCGGTTGGGCGAAATTTCTATAAGAACGACATTATCATTCTTTAATGCCACACAGGGACAAAGGGTTAGCTTCACAGACAGGCCAGGACAAGCATTCGTTTGCTGTATGGTCATATAGAAGGGACTAACAATAAGCCAATCACGTCTCAATTCATTTTTCTAATTTTTGTTCATTAAAATTGTGAAGATCATGTGTCACCTGAAATCCCAGTGACTTCAGAAAAAACAAACTGTCACATCATAAATCCATGTGACATCAGAAATCGCCCTTACCAAAAAAAATAAATACCTGTGACATAAAATAAAATACCCGTGACGTCAGAAATCCCTTTCTCAACTTTTATGTCTGAAACTTCAATGGAAAAAAAACAAACTCATAACTTCTTACTTCCTAAATTTCATCGCGACTGAAAATCTGAGGACTGCAAGCGGCCGTCAGCAGTGAGCCGTCCAGATCTGATCCACTCAATTGCTGGTAACGGTATCGAGGTCCCCGGCCAATGCCCCTGGGATAATAATTTACTTTGGTCGTGGCCATAATGGCGCTACCATTAGGGGCCATTAGGGGAGAAAGGTCCTTCAACCGAGGTTCTCAAGATTTTGTCATCAGCGCAGAAACGAGAAATATTAAAACTTGGGCTGGTACTGAAAAAAAAATAATTTTTCGATTAATCGATAAACATTTAATCGATTAATTTCGATTATTTATATTTTATAACGCATACTAAGTTGCGAATCATTATTTCGCGAAATCGTGTAAGTCGCTGTAATTCTATGGCTTTCAAATTTTGTTCCGTAACACAGCTAATTCGTTCTGCTATGCAAGAAATAAGGAAGAAAAACATTTTTGATTACGTATACACGTCTAAATAAATAATAATAAAACGAGCGAAAAGTATGTAAGTAACAAAAAATATAAATTATTAATAAATTGGGAAAAAATACTTTAGAAATATTTTTGTAAAATTTAATTAAATTTTAATCGATCAAATTAATTATAATTGATTAAAAATTTTAAGATTAATTGATTGATTAATCGTTAATTTCCGCAGCCCTAATTAAAACATCCATTTTTGACGCGCTGACTTTGTCCGTATCATTAAAAAAAATCATCTCAATACAACCAGATAACAAAAAATAAATCGATCGCCTCAACATAACTCTGTCTTATAAAATCTTCCAATAAAATGCACATAGATAAAATTGGTACTCTTCCATTTGAATCGCACACCATCATGTCCCACCCTTATAACACACATATTTTTTTTAATGAACCCTAAAAATACCAAATACATTTCTACTGGTAAAGGACCTCTTTGAACTTTTGGCCACGGGGAGCTACAAGTTGGGATCCGCTGGCCTACATGACTGACTAACGAGTGGAAATGTGAGAAGCATCCCATATTTATTACAGTAGTTCAATGTATTCACGAGGGAGGGTTTGGGTTGGGGGCTGGGGTGATGTACTGGTCAGTTGGCTGGTCGTGATTCAGTCCCCAACACATGGGGTCATCACTTCCAGAAGAAGAAAAAAAGGTTGCCATAGGAATTATTTCACAAGTACGTGTAGGGGATTTTATTGGGCCTTTTATATATTGAAGCCCATTCCCTCGTTGTCTAATTGGATGTTTCCAGTAGCAAGTGAGAGAGTGGACAGTGGTAATCTTATGGTCAGGGAGATAATATAATCTTTCACAATGAACGAGGCTCGATTTCTTCGTGTGAATCTCCGTTCAAATTATTTTTATTGTGTGTGTGTGCATTACTTCAGCTCATATTTTATAATTCTTTCGTGAAAGGGGAGGGTCTTTTATTTCACTAAAAATGCTGGTATAGAAACATGTCGGCGTGTCTCCTGAACTGTGAGACACAACAAACGCGACTTTTAGTCGCTATAGTCGAAACGACTTGTCTCTAAAGACACACACATACACTTACGTAATGAAACAGGTCTTTCTCCTGGTTGGGATGGTGGAAGGGCCGCCAATTTCTACTTTTATATTCTTTGTTTTTTTTTTAACGAATCTTGCAGAAGCAGAGCCATAAAAGTCCTAGCCAATCATCGTGAATGTCTCGTTGGTTAGACGCGCGTGCAGGCAGATTGTAGGTCACACAGAGAGATTGCCGCCCTAACGACTCGCTGTGACATTTCCATTGGCAGTGGAGCCGTGGAGTAATTAACTTGGGCTGGTAGGTTTATCACGGAGCCACTGCCCTACACGTTGGCTATTATTTTTAGCCACACAATACGGCGCGCCTTAGACCAGAATTAGCAAGCTGCGGACCGCATCAGGCCCGGGAAACACTGAACGGCCTTCCACAATACGTTTAATGTTGATCTAAATATGTCGTTAAAATGATAATTTTGTTAAAATTTTTCATGTAGAATGTATCTGTCAACGGGTCGGCGAAAACCAAATTATTCACGATGCTGAAAGGTTCTGGTATTTTTAGGAATTTTCGAAAGTCTTTGAAACTTATAAAATTCTTTTTTTGTCCCGTTAAGTCCGTAGCGAAAAATCCTCAGATGGTTGATAGGCAGAAGGAATGAAGACTTAAATGTTTATTAGATTGAGCACACGGGCTTTGATATGTTAGACTGTTCAAAACTTCTGAGTTTGATAAAGTGAACCCTTTTCTAACTATTGATCTCCACTGTTTCCTTTAAGTTACGCGGTAGTGCAGATATCTGACCTACGCCGCGGTGAAAATTTAGATCAGGATAAAATAATAACTGTTTTTGTGGGGTATACACTTTTAAGAAAAGAATGAATTCTGTGCACCATTTACAGGCGAGTTTGTTATTTTGCACAAGGAACAACGAGCCTTAGAGGGAACATTATTTGCCCCAATCAGTTTTGGTAAATAGAGGGCCTTAAATAGTGTGTAGAGACCTTGTAGTTGAGACATTTATTATTGTTATCAGGAAGACTAGACGATCTTGAGCAGCAATCGATCAAACTGTTCTAAAGGGTGGAGTGAGATCCTGGGTCATTCCTGAACGGTAAAAAAATTTAAAAAAAAAAAAAAAGTATACTGGTTAAGGACGAAGCTAGTATCCAGTTGGACTCAAAAAGCCGTCTTGTTAATATGTGACAAGTTTGTCCGTCTACAGCAGTGTTTCTCAAACTGTGTGTCGCAACACATTAGTGTGTCCTGAGAGATTTCCAGATGTGTCGCGAGATTTAGTAAAAAAAATATTTCAAATTGCAAGGGTTCTGAGCTCTGAAGTTATTATGACACTTTAAAATAAAACAAAACAAAATATTTGTTAAATAAATCAACAGCATAATCAGTAATCACGTGTGTTTCACGTGGGGGAGGACGTTAGATTCGGTTGGCGTCCTCAGACGCCATTTTCTTTTTTCATTCTTTCTAGTGGTGTAGTTGGCTTGATATTTTTGCTTCTGTAAAAGAGATTGAACTTTAACGTATTATTTTAAAGTAGGCCAAGAGATTGACCTTTAAAGTATTATTTTAAAGTAGGCTAAGAGATTCAACTTTAAAGTGTTATTTTAAAGTAGGCTAAGAGATTGAACTTTAAAGTATTATTATAAAGTAGGCCAAGAGATTCAACTTTAAAGTGTTATTTTAAAGTAGGCTAAGAGATTGAACTTTAAAGTATTATTATAAAGTAGGCTAAGAGATTCAACTTTAAAATGTTATTTTAAAGTAGGCTAAGAGATTGAACTTTAAAGTATTATTTTAAAGTAGGCCAAGAGATTGAACTTTAAACTATTATTTTAAAGTAGGCTAAGCCGGCATTTTAAGCAAGTTTACATAATTTTATCTTAACTTGCTTAAAATGCCGCTTAATTAGTTCACCTGATAAAAAAATAACTAAATTAATTACCGCCTCCCATTTCATGTGAACAGTTCCCTTAAGTGTTATTTGATGATGAAAATTACTGAAATGAATACAAATCGTTGGTTCATAAACTTCACGTGAAAATATCAATTGTAATTAGAATAAAACTTTAAGTGCTATTAATGTTAAGGTCTAACAGTAACTCTATCAGGTTCATTCACCCAACGTTTCGACTCCGTGTCAACCTCCACGAGGACCCGCCACAAGGCAACACGATAAAAATGATAAAAGGAATAATTTTTTTAATGCCAGTTTTGATGGTTCTCATTTAGAATTTTGAAGTAAGTTAATAGTATCTGCATGCTTTTGATGTTTGTTTGTTTGTTTTTTTTAAAATAAACTTTTCAATTTAGCCATGGACAAGTTTATAATAAAAGTTTTCCACTCAAAAACAAAAAGTCCCTCACACTGTTATATCACAGAAATATGTTTTTAAAAAATGTTACCTTTTTAATAAAATAAGTTTTTAAAAATTTTTGTGTGTCGCGAAAATTCTCGAATATTTTTAGTGCGTCGTTATAAAAAAAAGTTTGAGAAACACTGGCCTATAGTCTACAGTCTGCAGCACTTCCTCCAAGGGTGGGCATTTACCCTCAGTGCCAATGAATGGATGGCACTCACACACACTGATACACACACACGGACACACACACACACACACGGACACTTGCACATTTACAACACACACATTCACATCGCGCCCATGGATTAATGGCCGCCATTGGACGTGACGTGTACAATGGATGAATTTTTGCTACTGATTCTCGGAAAACTGTGTAAACATTTGTATTCATTTTTGTCTCATTCGTTCATTTTTTGCATCTGTGCTCTGTTCATTATTGAATGACTGTTTGCTTCATGTTTGTGTCTGCCTCTACTTACAACGAACACTATGCTCATAACGATTCACAAACTTCTTAATGTGTTGTACTTCCTTTTTTTATCATTCATCACTTTTCTGTCGTGCTCTAAACAACGAACATCATCATTGTTTTTTAGTATTTTAAAAATGAGTATTTGTTAGAGATATTGAAAGTGACTTTTAAAAGTTAAGTATTCACGGTTTTAGTTAACAATTTTTATAATTATATTAAGAAATTTAAACTTTTTTTTTCTTGTAAAGCGATAAAAAATAATTCCTCTCGAAATGATGTTGAAATGTCCAATTCAGTTATATTTTTGTTTTAATATATTTATGTTATCGATGTAAATTATTTATAGTAAATGGTAAATTATTTATTTATAATAAAAGGAAATGTGAGGATATGTGTGATATATATATTTTTATGACGTCTATATTTTATATCCAAGGATATTCTCCTCGAATACAAGAACATACGCCCCCCCCCAAGAGATGACCTTGACTCAACTCACCTGCAGGCCGGCCCAGACTGCAANCCCCCCCCCCCCCCCCCCCCAAATCTCACGTCAGGATTTCATACCTTTATATTTGTAAAATATTCATTAGTTTATCCAATATATTTCGAAAATCTCAATAGTAATGTGTCTTTTTTTTTTCAATTTTCATTAAAACGTAATATATCTTAATGTAATTATTGTTATTGTTGAATACTACTCCATTACACTTTACAGTAAGCTTATTACCGATAGCATTCACGAGATGAAAAGATTTAGTCCCTAGTCCACGACCCAAGCCATCACACAAGTGTGTTGCCCTTCTCGTGTCGTGGTGCCCAAAGTCGTCACCATTGAATTCTCACGCTTGTATTCTACCTCCATTCTCCGTAGGCGGATGCCACACGCTTGAATCCCGGCGGGCCGTCATCATCAACGCCAACAGCCTCAGCAGCATCCACGTCTCGGGGGCCGCCCCCGCGGGGTCTGTGACCAGTGTCCTCAATATCAGCGCCGCCAGCAGCTCCAGCGACATGGTGGCCATGCACTCGGGAGAATCTCTGCTTAGCCTCGTGGAGATGAGGAGGCCGACACGAGAGCGGGACGTCCTCTCGGCCAAACTGGCCAAATTTCGACGGGTGAGTGGTTACTAAAGGGTTAATGCCATTTGTTACTAAAAGGTTAACACCATTTGTTACTAAAGGGTTAATGATGTGAACATCAGTAGGACCAGTATTATGCCAACACATGCAGCTGAAACAAATAGGGCTGGGTGTTACTGAAATGGATTCAGCCTAGTGACTTAGAACACATGTTTTAAAAACATGTGAAGTGTTAACTTAAACATCCTAACTTTAAAAAAAAATACTCATATAATATGTTCCATTTCACTATACTAAGACATCCAGATTAACTATCTTGAAAATCTTGGGGTAGGGGGTATTTTTCTGTTTTAAAGATTTTTTTCAATGGTTAGGGGGTGGTGGTAGGGATATTGGTTATCTTGGTTAACTGATAAGGGCATTGTGACTTGACTTGACTTGATGTATTGCTATTTGGTCTTAGTGAAAATGCCCATGTCCTCACAGCATGGAAAAATCTTTTAAAAGACTGCAGAGGACTGTGACATAACACATACGCATTCCATTGAAGATAATATAAGGGGAGAGCTCAACACAGCACTATGTACATCCGACACATGTTGTTCAGAAATAGACCTCTTAATCATCATTGACCTTTCAATGATTATAGACCTTTCAATCATCTTTGACCTTTCAATAATCATAGACCTTTCAATAATCATAGACCTTTCAATAATCATAGACCTTTCAATCATCATAGACCTTTCAATGATCATAGACCTTTCAATAATCATAGACCTTTCAATGATCATAGACCTTTCAATGGTCATAGACCTTTCAATCGTCATAGACCTTTCAATCATCATAGACCTTTCAATCATCATAGACCTTTCAATGGTCATAGACCTTTCAATGTTCATAGACCTTTCAATGGTCATAGGCCTTTCAATGGTCATAGGCCTTTCATTGATCATAGACCTTTCAATGGTCATAGACCTTTCAATGATCATAGACCTTTCAATGGTCATAGACCTTTCAATGCTCATAGACCTTTCAATGGTCATAGACCTTTCAATGGTCATAGTCCTTTCAATGATCATAGACCTTTCAATGGTCATAGTCATAGACCTTTCAATCATCATGTACTTTTCAATGATCAAAGACCTTTCAAATAAGATAAATGAATATGATATCTTTTGTACAAGGTTAGAAGTATTGACACTGAAATAATATTTTAAACTTAGGTATCACCCGTCAAAAATAAGGTCAAGTTTTCAAAATAAATATATTTCAGCTGCAATCTATTTATTTTGAGCAAATGTTCATGAGAACAAAAAAATAATGTAATTTAAAACTTTCATTTATTTTATTAATGTTTGTTTTATCAATGTATTTCCAAATTAAAAATTTAAACATACGTTCGAAATGAATTATTTTTGGTGCGCTGCTTTCTAAAATTAGTAGCGTCACGGACATACATTGTAAATTATGTATATTTCTTGATATTTTTCCTCAACAAGAAAAATATGATATACTCTAAAATAATTTTTCTAATTTGTAAACGAACGTTTATTTCAGTTTAGATTTTGCTTGCCAAGAAATTAATTGTTTTTGAAGTTATTTCCAAGTCTGTAGCCATAAAGGGGAGATTATTCAATTCGTTTTAGACCCTCAAATTAAATTTTCGCAGTTATTCCACTTTAAAAAAAATACTGTAACTATTTGTATGAAGCACCTAATCTATTAGAAACCAAATTAATTTGGTCACTTTTAAATTTCTTTCGTTAAACCAGGGCCACTGCACATTTTTTAAGTAGCCTATTAATAGCCTTTTATTTTAAAGGCATTCATAAAATCACTGTGATTTAACTTAACAGTGGAATCTCCATCACAATGCTTGTACTTGTAGACCAGTAGCTATTAAATTTGCGTGTTATTATTTTTTTTTTATTAGACTATAGTTGTTTTTAATTTATTTTTTTGTCGCACTTTCTATAAAAAATAAAAACAACACTCGTTACAATTATGTTACGGTTTTAATTGTTTGAAGTGAGAGCACTTAAACTAAGATAACGGACACACGTACATACAGAAAGCACACATTGACACACACAGACAGACACACGGGCACACACAAGGACACACACAGACACACAGGACACACACAAGGACACACACAATCACAAACTCACACATACACTTGCACACACACACACACACACACGGACACACCAGTGTCGATATTACATATTAAAACGGATTAATTCATCGGAAGGTGATGTGGGCGACACCTCTCCGCGACAAACATACCATGGTGATATATTTTGAATCGGACACTGCACAGGTTCGCACATTAAAATCCATAATAAGTAGAGAAGTCAAGCCAAGAGAAAATTCCCAGAACGGCGGTTTCAAAAAATAAAAAAATAATAAATTTTAAAAATCCAGGAAGTAAGGGACGGCAACTCTTGAGCCAATCCGTTTGGAAAAATGATCACGGCCCTTTTCCGTGTTGCCGCTCTTCTGTAACAACTTTTAACATTGTTAGCGTGGTTCTCAAATACGAGTGAAGGGGTTTTATCGAGAGCCACCGCTTGCTAAATACGTGTGTTTCTTTTATGTATCTAATATTCCTCCACAACGAGTCATGTTGAATAAGTTTGCTAATAAAAGCAGTTGAATTTCTCCACGCTTGGAGAGGAAAACTGAATGTGACGCCAGACCTTTGTCGCCGGCTGTACGCTATTTATACAACGTTCAAAACACAACAGTGCGGCTTTGCAAAGAGCCCGTATCTAAAATTACGTTAATACCTAAACTTTATTTTCTGTCTTCCTTCAAATACTGATGTCATAAGAATCCTCATTGTCTGTCCAAACAGTCAAAGTTTTTACTTTCTTACTCTCCGACGCTTGCCGGGAGGGGTGGCGTTTTGAGAATCCTCTTTTTTTTTTCAACGCACGGCAAGGACAGACAGGCGTATTTACAAACTAGTAAGTGACGACTGACGTGGTGGTTGTGGAGGAAGGGGGAAAAGGGGGGGGGTAGGGAACAGCCGGCCGCCTAATAAGCCGGTGATAGATCCTAGAAAACACTCGCGCCCTTGCACCGTGCAATCCACACCACTTATTGTGGATGGCCTCCTGGAATACAATGCGCCGTGGTTTGTGTTGTTGGATGTGTGGATAACATGGATTTGAAAACTAAGCCAGCTGGATGTGGTTATCTTGTTGGATTGTGTCGTCCGGGATGTTGGTGCTGCCGTCGGTGTCCATCTCAATAACGTCTCTATTTCTGGGAATATTTTGTGGAAATCTCTGGCCTTCGGGCAAAGGGATATTGGCTATTGTGTGTTCTCGTGTGTTGAGGTTTAGGTTGTGGAAACAACAATCGTTGTAGAAGGAAACTTGCTGTGAGATTTTATTTACACAAATACAGGAGCTTCATTTTTTAATATTTTTTTAGGGCTGTTATGGATTAATTTAAATTGAATCAATAACTTTTGAAAAATTACCGAATAATTAATCAATAATTTTGATTAAGCTAAAAACAAGATGTATGACGTCATTAAACTGAAATGATGTATGACGTCATTAAGTAACAAGAACAGGCAATTAAAATTTTTAAAATTTAAATATAAGAGCTTATTTTAAAGGTTACACTTTACACTTAAAAAATCTTTTTTTTTCTAAATGGAGAAGTTTGTACGAAAAAAAAGCAAACTATTATTAATTATAATATAATTAATCATTGATTAATAAATCGTAAAAAAATATATAAAACAACCTCTTCAATTTCATAGCTATTTTATCAATTAAAGTAATTTTAATCGATATTTTCTTTTCCGATTAATCGTTAATTTCTGCAGCCCTATTTTTTTTTAACCTTTACTTTATTTTTACCTTTTCCATTGAGACCTAGAAACAAAATATCGATTTCAGTTTTAACTTACAAGTAAAAAATTAAAAATTTCTGCAGGAACTTGAATGTTAATTATTGGCTTCTGTTTTAACTTAAATGGTGTTGCACAAATTAGTGTTCGTTGTTTTCTTAATGTTACATAATCAACTAAAATGTATAGATATAGTCGTGTGTCTTTTTCCATTGTAAGAAGAGCCATTGATAGTCGTAGTGTAACCCACCAATTCGCCCCCCCCCCCAATCCACCTCAACACACACATACACACACACACACACACACACACACACACACACACACACACACACACACACACACACTGAAAGCTGTGCTCAAACATTCTCCACAAGTGTTAAAAAATATTTTCTAAAGGCCCGCAACTCCGACTAGGCATTCATTGGCACAACACTCCGGCTTGAATAATGTCTTGGTTTAAGCATGATTGATGGGGGGTCTGCGTTTTGATAGCTGGTCATGATGCCCGTCTCTCTGCTATGTCGTAAACTACATGGTAGGCCTGTTTGCTACATACATCCCAGAGTGGCTCAGTCACATTGATAAGGACTTGTTAATCATAATGTATGACGTGGTCTTGTTTCTTGAAATTCTCTTGCACGCTTCTGACTTATAAAATAGTTGCTTCTCCAGTGCCTATATATATATATATATATATATAATCCCTTGAGATCTGTCTGACTGGATTGTGTCTGAAAAGTGATCTGTTATTATCACATCGGCCCCTCAGTTCTGAATGAAGTCACCGTCCTTCTATTATATTTAATGTACCATGACATCTGTCATCTATCAGACAAATCGTACACTACCATGACATCTGTCATCTAACAGACAAATCGTACACTACCATGACATCTGTCATCTATCAGACAAATCGTACACTACCATGACATCTGTCATCTATCAGACAAATCGTACACTACCATGACATCCGTCATCTATCAATCAGACTAAAGGTACAGTACTATGACATCTGTCATCTGTCAGACAAACCATACAGTACTATGACATACGTCATCTATCAATCTGACAAACCATACAGTACTATGACATCCGTCATCTATCAGACAAACCATACAGTACCATGACATCCATCATCTATCAATCTGACAAACCATACAGTACCATGACATCCATCATCTATCAATCTGACAAACCATACAGTACTATGACATCCGTCATCATCAGACAAACCATACAGTACCATGACATCCATCATCTATCAATCTGACAAACCATACAGTACTATGACATCCATCATCTATCAATCTGACAAACCATACAGTACTATGACATCCATCATCTGTCAATCTGACAAACCATACAGTACTATGACATCCATCATCTGTCAATCTGACAAACCATACAGTACTATGACATCCATCATCTATCAATCTGACAAACCATACAGTACCATGACATCCATCATCTATCAATCTGACAAACCATACAGTACTATGACATCCATCATCTGTCAGACAAACCGTACAGTACCATGACATACGTCATCTATCAATCTGACAAACCATACAGTACTATGACATCCATCATCTATCAGACAAACCATACTATGACATCCATCATCTATCAGACAAACCATACAGTACTATGACATCCATCATCTATCAGACAAACCATACAGTACTATGACATCCATCATTTATCATACAAACCATACTATGACATCCATCATCTATCAGACAAACCATACTATGACATCCATCATCTATCAGACAAACCATACTATGACATCCATCATTTATCATACAAACCATACAGTACCATGACATCCGTCATCCAGCAAACAACCCGAACTATTCTCCCACCGCCTTAGCCTCTGGACCACTGTCAACTGAAATTAACAATGTCTTAATGAGTGAATGTCTCAATAACAAGTGACCACTATCTTGTCACACAGCTGTCTGTGACCTAGTTCTTGTCACACTCAGCTGCCTATTGACCTAGTTCTTGTTTACCTCTTGACATTTCAGATTAGAGTTTCTCCTCTTTAAATCAATATGCAAGTTAAAATTAGGGCGACGACACATTATCAAATCTAATTTCTCAACAATCAACACAATCTCAAGTCAAATATTCTCCACAACTTAAAGTCATACTTTTTGTTATTTCGCTATAATCAAGTATTTAAACTCGTATGCCTTTTTCATAACATTTTTTCCTCAATCATAGCAACATCTCATAACGTGTTGTGTCGGTTTTCTGGAATGTTCTCTGTAATGTATGCAGTCAGAATCAACTTCCTTGTTCCACGAAAAGCTCAACTTTGTGAACCAGGGCTGACTAAAATCGTAAATATTCAACAAAAAATTTCAAAACAAATGAGTCCGCTGTAAATCGAACTGGACAGTAAACTCGGACATTTCCTTTTCGGCTGCCTTAATGTTACATCTTCGTTGGACTTTTCCCTATCTTCCGAGCAACAAAGCCCGCCCAAGGACGTTCCGTCGTCGTGTCGGTGGCATGTTGTACCTCCCCTCCAACAGCCGTCTCGGCCGGCCATAAATATGCATCACGTCAAAAATACTATTTATTATAGTTATAATAATAACCCGTAAGAACAAAGTTTTTGACTATAAATCACAACGCGTACCGCTCATTTCTGGTAATAGTTTTTTTTTTTTTTAAACTTACTTTTAATATGTGTTTATAAACTTATTAATATTAATTTAATTTTTTTTTTTTAAATTCCTTACTACACAGATATCCGGATATTATTCTGATCTGCAATAAGAATTTCCCGAATCCGGATAGTGGTGAAAATCTCATTGTATGTGTTTTATAATTATTATAATCTCTATGTTAAAAATAAATGACGTGGGACATCGCTTTCCATGTTTAATTCACACTCTACAGAATAAGAATTAGAATTTTAAATTAATGACGAAATTTGTATCACAACAGAATTTAACAAAATTCACAACTTTATTCCCACGTTAAAAAAAAAACAACTTTTCATCGTGTGACAATATTAATGAAACATTTTTTACTTAGATCTATCTATCAAATGAAGAAAGTACCCATAAAAACAGTCAAAGCTTAATTTAATATGCGTACGCACAAATGTGCGCACCGTAGTTTAAAATATTTCTGAAAGCGCACCTCTCAAAATAAAGTCTTGGGAAAAAAAGTACTGCACAAAAAACGTCTGCTAAACTTGTTAAATATTTTTAAAAGATTTAATTTTTCCGATTGTCTGTGGGAGTTTTTAGGAGTTTGAGGGACCAATCGCTATCGATGACCGCACAGAAATTAGCCTTTTATTATATTGGATTAGTTGTTGGACTTTCGCCAATCTGCTGTCTTAAGGTTAATTACATCGGTGTTACAGTGAAACGTACTTTGTAGCAAGGTGTTACAGTGAAACGTACTTTGTAGCAAGGTGTTACAGTGAAACGTACTTTGTAGCAAGGTGTAACAGTGAAATGTACTTTGTAGCAAGGTGTTACATTGAAATGTACTTTGTAGCAAGGTGTTACAGTAAAACGTACTTTGTAGCAAGGTGTTACATTGAAATGTACTTTGTAGCAAGGTGTTACAGTGAAACGTACTTTGTAGCAAGGTGTAACAGTGAAATGTACTTTGACGTACGGTCGGCAGTTAAATGAAAGGTAAGAAACCTTTCTCATTCCATCAACGCTTTGGTCCCACACCATCATTGAACGGTTCTCATGAAATCGACGTTAAGGCCCATGCCATCATCGAACTGATCACAAACCATCAAGAATTGGTCTCATGCTGTCAAAGAATTGGTCCCATGCCATCAACGATTTGTCCCATATATATGGCATCAACTTATTTCTTAATGGGTCCATCATTATTTTCCCAATAAACCATTTGCCTAAAGCTCAGTTAAGGACTTTCTCTCTACGCCACTGAGCTGAATGCATGATGTGAGTTGTGTGGCTGTCAGGTTCTGGCGGGTGGCTAATGAGTACTGCGTGGGGCTAACGGGTACTGCGTGTGGCTAACGGATACTGCGTGTGGCTAACGGGTACTGCGTGTGGCTAACGGGTACTGCCTGTCACTAACGGGTACTGTCTGTGGCTAACGGATACTGCGTGTGGATAACGGATACTGTGTGTGGCTAACAGGTACTTCGGGTGGCTTACGGTTACTGCTTGTGGCCAACAGGTACTGTCTGTGGCTAATGGGTACAACTAACTTTAGCTAACAGGTACTTCTGTGGCTAACGGGTACTGCCTGTAGATAACAGGTACTGTCTGTGGATAAAAAGATCATGTGCTTAGTGTTGCCAGAATGTTTGAACAGGAAGAACAACATATCTTGTAACAGAGCTGAAGAGGGCAGACATCATTAAAACGTCAAGATCTCTGATGTTAGATTACAACCTCATAGCCGGAACCATCCATGTCTTTTGCTCCCCCCCCCCACGCTACTCTGGTCCCTCCTCTCCTCCTTTAACATCCGTCTTTGACCACCCTGCGTGCTCTAAGTGGCCTCGTTTGGGAATGTCTGAATATAGTCAAATCCGCTGTACGTTGATAATAGAGTAATCTTGTAGGACATCTCGTCCTCGTCAGTTTTTTTTTGTTGTTGTTGTTTTTTTGTTTTTTTTTGTTTTTTTTAGAAAGTCTGTGCAACCAATCAAAAGTTTCCCATTATACTTTAAAAATATATTTGTGTGTTCTTTTGTTCGTTCAAATGTTCTATTTGACCTGCAAAATTATATCTATTGTATATTTACAGAAACAGATACGATTCTTGTATATATTAGATGGGCTTTCATATGCTGCCAGAGACTACTTTCATAGGTTGTCACTACTACTTTCATATGTTGTCAGGACTACTTTCATATGTTGTCACGAATACTTTCATATGTTGTCTGGACCATTTTCATATGTTGTCAGGACTACTGTCATAGGTTGTCAGGACTACTTTCATATGTTGTCTGGACTACTTTCGTGTGTTGTCAGAACTACTTTCGTGTGTTGTCAAGGGCTACTTTCGTGTGTTGTCAAGGACTACTTTCATGTATTGTCAAGGACTACTTTCGTGTGTTGTCAAGGACTACTTTCGTGTATTGTCAAGGACTAAATTCGTGTGTTGTCAGAACTACATTCGTGTGTTGTCAGAACTACTTTCGTGTGTTGTCAGAACTACTTTCGTGTGTTGTCAAGGACTACTTTCATGTGTTTTCAAGGACTACTTTCGTGTGTTGTCAAGGACTACATTCGTGTGTTGTCAGAACTACATTCGTGTGTTGTCAGAACTACTTTCGTGTGCTGTCAGAACTACTTTCATGTGTTTTTAAGGCCTACTTTCGTGTGTTGTCAAGGACTACTTTCATGTGTTTTCAAGGACTACTTTCATGTGTTTTCAAGGACTACTTTCGTGTGTTTTCAAGGACTACTTTCGTGTGTTGTCAAGGACTACTTTCATGTGTTGTCAAGGACTACTTTCGTGTGTTGTCATGGACTACTTTCATGTGTTTTTAAGGCCTACTTTCGTGTGTTGTCAAGGACTACTTTCATGTGTTGTCAAGGACTACTTTCATGTGTTGTCAAGGATTACTTTCGTGAGTCTACTGTATGTATACGTGATACTAGACCAGCCACCGAATTGCTTCATTGTTATCTTCTATCTGCTCGGGGATGGATCTCCCGGTGCTCAACCGTCCAGCCCTGGGCAGCAGCGGGTTAATGTGGGACAGGGAATGTGCATGCCGTTACGTGAGGCCCGTCACAAGCTGGCCACAGAGCCTCAAATAAACTATCCTTATCTGACCCATTTAGACCGGACCCTTTCATTGTTGTGACGAGTTTAAGTTAAATGGGAGAGATAGCTGTCAGAAGAGCAGCGGTTCTAAATCATTTGCATGTAGACTACTAGTTTGGTCATGTTATTTGAATGATTTTGATGCAGTGTTACGGGTTTTGGCACGTGACTTTACATTTTGATTTTCTTCTACGGAAATTCAAATATGGTCGAAATACATCCGCGGTGTAAGTTGTGCATAACGCTAACAATGCCACTGTAGTTGATGGCCGTGAAAAAGTAAGTGTTCGCGGATTAGCGTTTTTATTGAGATTCAAACAAATTTGATTTTCTCTAGTACGTGCTTTACCGAACATTTCCAGTGGGGAGGGTGGGAAAGGGGGAGGGGGGAAGCTCTAACGTCGCCGTGGTCATTTTTTGACGTCTTATTTCTTGAACATCACACTAATGACGTCATCACTCTCATTTACTCACCAACACGTTAACTCATTGGTCGGTCGTCCCCCCCCCCCCCACCGTCCTTACGACTGACGTGATTTTTAAACCCCGCACAAATGCGCCACCTGTTTTAAAATTGTACACCTCCCTCACCAAAAACTAAACTAACGAAACGTTCACGAGTATATAGCTCATTGGTTGACAACTGTACACAAGAACTGGGGACCGCCCTCAATACCAACCTTGATACGGAGACTTGGGCCTGAATTGTGGGTCATTCTTCAGTATCAAGACATCAAATGTTTTTTAACCAAACGACTGCATTTACCCTTGTGGGCTGTCAGGCGCCTTCTGCCACTGATTGGATACAGGAGTTTTACTCGTGTTACAGCTGTCTTCTTACAGCGCTCATATGAGGAGGCTATTGGCGAGGGTTGTGACCCAAGAGAGACTGTCTGAGATCTCAAGGCCTTGGTCGGAAAAGCCCCCAGAATCAAATCCTCTTAAAAGACATTCATCAACAAGCGGTGACGTAAGCCATACTCTCTAAGTTAAGATATAAAGTTTTGTATGTAACTTTGTCAATGCCAAGTTTCCACTGGCTGACTATGTCGCTCGTCTTTGACGCGTGACGTTGAGATGCAGATCCTAAGTTTTATTTGAGGCCCTAATTTCATTAAAAAATGTTATGAAGGTAACCTTCCGTCAAATGTTTCAGTAGATCTACTTACAATCGTCGATTTCCGTCAAGACTGCATTAAAAATACATCTCCTCAAACTTTACTTTACGTTACTTTTTAAATTCATTAAAAAAAAAACAATACGTGTACCGTATTGTCATTATATGTTGTAGTTAGAATAAGAATGTTTCACATTGAGTGCTTGATAGGTGTGTTATTAATTTCATTCAAAGCGCCGTGAGCCTGTTTTCTTACTGGGCTACTCGCTACATAAATTATTATTTTTTTAAAAATTATTAATAAATGTTTCAGTACTGGAACCCACCATCACCAATTAGCGCATTTGTATTATTTGTTGTTTTTCCCCGGCCGCATGCATTTGATAGGAGAAACAGCTGAACAGACGCAGCCTATATATTCATGATATTTGTCACAGGCGCTCTCAGGCGGATCATAAGGTCCTTTGGTTTGAGTTCAAATGAAAGATCATTTTACGTTTTTCTTTATGCTTGATTTCTAAACCTGACTTGGTAGTGACTGTTTGTTTCACGTCTTTCAACTCACTTCAGATCAAGGACAACTACCTCCCTTTCTATTAAACGGAAACTTTGAAATAAACAAAGTGACTTGCTGGATGACTGTTAGTTGACTTGGTGACGATTTGACGACTTGGTGACTTGTAGATGACTTGTATATGACTTGGTAACTTGTTGATGACTTAGTGACTTGTGGATGACGTGGTGACTTGTTGATGACTTTTTGACTTGTGGATGAATTGGTGACTTGTTGATGACTTAGTGACTTGTGGATGACGTGGTGACTTGTTGATGACTTTTTGACTTGTGGATGACTTGGTGACCTGTTGATGACTTGGTGACTTGTGGATGACTTGGTGACTTGTATATGACTTGGTGACTTGTAGATGGCTTTGTGACTTGTGGATGACTTGGTGTCTTGTAGATGACTTGGTGACTTGTGGGTGACTTGGTGACTTGTTAGTACTTCGTGACTTGTGGATGACTTGGTGACTTGCTATTGACTTTGTGACCTGAGGATGACTTGGGGACTTGTTGATGACTTGGTGACTTGCTAGTGACTTTGTGGCCTGAGGATGACTTGGGGACTTGTTGATGACTTGGTGACTGGTATAAGCAGCGCAAATAGACAACCGTTAGTCATGACTGTACACTAATATGGTAACCGCGGGGACAGAAGCTTTTCGCCCGGCCACTTGTATAGACGGTTACAGTGTAACAAGGAGACTCGTTCACACTTAAAAATAGAAAGTGTCTGCCATGCGCCAGTTTTCACGGCGAGTGTCTGCACAGACCATCGTTTGTCTGCCGCCATGTCTTCTAAAGCGTTTGGGCTGAACATCTTTAGTGTCATTATCTTGCTCGCGTGTCGTGTCAAGTATCGCAGCACCTGTGACAAACGTTTCACTGTCCGTTGATGAGAGGGAAGGACAGCCGAGGCCAGGGCTGGGGACTGTCCTCACTGGGGCTCGTGACCAAAGGTCATTTGTACGGGGCGGATGTCGGAGGTTCATAAACCAGATTGAGGTGCATTATTGTTATCCGATGAAACAGTTTGTTTGTTTAAATTTAAAAAAAAAAACAACAACAAAAAACCAACATTTCTTGACGTGGTACACGCCTGTTCTCTTTGATCATCTTTTAGTCCCGAGGTTGAGGTCCCTTGATCGAGATTTGCTGGCGATTATGCGGTGAGTTCGTTTACGGCTGTCGCGCTTGTTGAGTTGAATAAGGGGGGAGGGGGTGGTATCATTTCACTTGGTCTTAAATGTATCTGTCAATCACGTCTTAATTTAGAGCATAAGGATGTCCATTAAACTCACGATAAAAATATCCTGCCCCCTCCCGTCTCCCTGAGGCACTCCTCTCATTGATGTCCATAGGTTTGTGGACCAGGTTCTTGGGGTAAGGGGAAGGGGGGCGCTAATATTTAAACTCTGGCCATCGACTCATTTACGGTTTGTCGCCACAGTTCTATGGTTCATTTGGCTGGAAATCTTGTGTAACAAAATAGCCCTGATGTGTAAGTATTGACCTATCTTCCGAGAGTTGTCGATGTGTTTCAATGTAAGATCTGGCTGACGGGTGAGTAATCGCTAATGAAATTCGTTACGTCAAGACATTTGAGAAGATGGCGTGTTTTTTTAAGAAGAAGGTGTGTTTTCGGGGACGATGGTGTATTTTTTGAGAGGATGGTGTGTTTTCGGATAAAATGGTGTGTTTTCGGATAAAATGGTGTGTTTTCGGAGAGGATGGTGTGTTTTTTGGAGAGGATGGCGTGTTTTCGGCAATAATCATCTGTATTAAAGGAGCGTCTGTAACAGATAAGAAAACAGTGTGTTTTAGGAGAGGATTCGTGTTTTCGGATAAGGGGGGGGGGGGGTTGGAGAAGACGGTGTTTTTATCGAAGAAGAAGTTGTGTTTTTGGAGAAGACATTGTGTTTTTTGGAGATGGTGGCGTGTTTTCGGAGAGTATTGTGTTTTTGGAGAACCTTAGAGGGAACATGGGTTTTCCACTTTACGGAGAAAGTCTGCTGGACCCATGACCCAGACCCCCCTTATTGACCCATCGCCCGGACCCCTCATGTTGACCCATCCAATCGAACACAATTACAGCTTTGTTCCTGTCGGGACTCACTGGTTGGTTTGCTAACAGGAAATAAATATTGTCCCGGTCGTTATAGGGTCCTCGTCACCACGGTGTGCGCAGATGTCCCGTCTCCACATTGTGCTCGATGGTCTCTGCCCCGCGTGTTTGTATAGTGGACGCCCTCGTGTTTGATGGTTGATTGGGGGGGTTTGAGGGATTAACCCCCGGGGGACTGACCACAACACTTGTGCTGTAATCCACCAAATGGGGGGAGGAGGTGGATAGAAGCCTTTGACGGTAGGCTCGGAAAAACAAGTTTACAACTGTTCAAATTTGAAGCGGGGGGCCCGAACGGAAATCAGTGGTGAGATGGGCCTTGTGGGCAGTGAGCATGCGCCGTCGCTCGCGAGAGCGGCTGTAATGGAAACAAGAGTATACTGTGGCCACGAGATGCCGACGAGCCATAGTAGCTGCGGTGTTTTTGTTAAGCTATTAAGTAGATTCAAGTATCAGAGAATTTTAGGAAACCGGTGGTGTTAGTTGTCGGTATATATCTTTCAATGGAAGGCAGGTGGATTTATTCGATTACGCAAGTTTCCTGGCGGGTGTATCGAGTACGGAGAATATTGGTCAGTGGTAATATTTTTAGTCATTTGGAAATGTTCGCTTAATGACCAGGGACAGATATATTGATCCATGCAATTAACCTTACTGGCCATGGACAAATATATTGTACAATGCAGTGACCCGTACTGATAAGAGACAATTATATTTACCATTTTGACCCTTACTCACCAGAGACAGGTATACTTTAACATGTATTGAACCGCACCGACCAGGGACAGATATATTGTACTATTTAGTGACCCGCAGTGACCAGGGACCGGTGTACTGTACCATTTAGTTACCCGCACCGACCAAGGACAGGTATACTGTACCATTTAGTGGCATGCACTGACCATTGACAGGTATACTGTACCATTTAGTGGCATGCACTGACCAGAGACAGGTATACTGTACCATTTAGTGACATGCACTGACCAGGGACAGGTATACTGTACCATTTAGTGACATGCACTGACCAGAGACAGGTATACTGCACAATTTAGTGATCCGCACTGACCAGGGACAGGTATACTGCACAATTTAGTGATCCGCACTGACCAGGGACAGGTATACTGCACAATTTAGTGATCCGCACTGACCAGGGACAGGTATACTGTACTATTTAGTGGCATGCACTGACCAGAGACAGGTATACTGTACCATTTAGTGGCATGCACTGACCAGGGACAGGTATACTGTACCATTTAGTGACATGCACTGACCAGGGACAGGTATACTGTACCATTTAGTGACATGCACTGACCAGAGACAGGTATACTGCACAATTTAGTGATCCGCACTGACCAGGGACAGGTATACTGCACAATTTAGTGGCCCGCACTGACCAGAGACAGGTATACTGTACCATTTAGTAACCCGCACTTACCAGGGACAGGCATACTGTACCATTTAGTGACATGCACTGACCAGGGACAGGTATACTGTACCATTTAGTGACATGCACTGACCAGGGACAGGTATACTGTACCATTTAGTGACCCGCACTGACCAGAGACAGGTATACTGCACAATCTAGTGATCCGCACTGACCAGGGACAGGTATACTGCACAATTTAGTGATCCGCACTGACCAGGGACAGGTATACTGCACAATTTAGTGATCCGCACTGACCAGGGACAGGTATACTGTACCATTTAGTGGCATGCACTGACCAGAGACAGGTATACTGTACCATTTAGTGGCATGCACTGACCAGAGACAGGTATACTGTACCATTTAGTGGCATGCACTGACCAGGGACAAGGTTCACCATGACATGCCGCACACAGTCCTTTATATCCTATGCTCAGATGTAATCAACTTGTTATTTAATTGAAAGACTTTCTGCCTACTTGCATTGGAAACGGCGATGCCATTTTTTCTTTTTTTAAATTAATCTTACAGTCGATTCATATTTCTACGTGCATTGATCTCTGTCCCTACCTACTGTGGCTTCGTTGACCTCATCTGCTCACCGAGTTGACGGGTGTAAATTGGGGGGGGGGGCTCATATAACCAACCCACTTGCCTTTTGTTCAAAGTTATTCTATCCGGTATTTTATGAGCATTGGTTTTTTTTTTTTTTAGGGATAATTTTTTTTATACTGCGTCGTTCATTTACAAACTATTTTATCAAATAAATAGTATCAATAAAAATAATAATCAATAAGAATTAATGGAATATATAAAATATGGACTTTTCATGCACTTGGAAGTATACCGTTGATTCTCTTTTATTGATAAAAATGTGTTCAGCAAAGCAAGCCTCTGTAAATAATCAATCATTACAGTAACGTCAACATAGAATCAATACCTTTTTTTTGTGTGACCTGGTCACGTGATAATTGGCAGGTGTGCACGATCTCACTTTGAGAAACACATTGCAAGAAATTGTGCATTAACACTATCGCTTTGCTGTACGGCGTCTTTGATACATACAACAAGTTCTCCGGTCATGAGACGGGGGATGATTCATAACTTTATGATGGATGCTTGTAAAGTACATCGTTGGGAAGTGTGCGTTCATATCAGGATGATGGCGCCTCCCGGTGTTTGGGGCGGATGGTTGTAATATATTTATAATTTTTTAGATGATAGCTATGTTAGCATGTCTCATTCCACTCTGAGCCCTCCTCTCTCTCTCTCTCTCTCCCTCCCTCCCCTCTCTTTCTCTCTCTCTCTCTCTCTCTCTCTCTCTCTCATATATATATATATATATATTAGAACTGCGGAAATTATCAATTAATTTCTCGATTAATCTGTTTAAAAAATATCGATTAAAATTATTTTAATCGATAAAATAGCGATTAAAATTGAGGAATATATTTTAAATAATGTTGTCAATTTATTAATAAATAATTAAATATTAATAATTAACAAAAGTTTGCTTTTTTACGTACTAACTTCTCCATTAAAAAAAAAATATTTTATAGTGTAAAATTTAAAACAAGCTGTTTCATAAGGAAAATGATATAAAAAAAAAATTAAACATCGTTTTACTTCAATAACAATAACAAAATTTAAATTCATTGACATTATATTGAACTACTTATATTTAAATCAAAAAAAATGTCAATTGCCTGTTTTTGTTACTTACCTTCAAATTTTCAGTTTAATGACGTCATACATCTATTTCTAGCTTTAATAAAAAAAATTATCGATTAATTTTTCGGTAATTTTTCAAAAGTTATCGATTAATTTCACGATTAATTGGTAATTTCTTTATCGATTAAAATTATTTTAATCGATAAAATAGCGATTAAATTTAAAGAAAATGGTTTTAAATCTACTTTAGATTTATTAATAAATAATTAATTACTAATAATTAATATTTTTGTTTTTTTTCGGACGAACTTCTCCATTTAAAAAAAAAAGATTTTGTAAGTGTAACTGTTTTATAACGACAATGATATAAAATAAAAACATTGTCACGTGATTCGTGTGTCTCCAGTAAGTGTATCCTGTAGGCGTCTCGTGTAAGTGACTCGTGTGACTCCTGTAAGTTTCTCGTGTGTCACGTGACCATGTAAATTTCGAATGATCCGGTTGTTTGTTACACGATTCAAACAAACCCTGTCATCAGAGGTCAAGGTCGCACCCATCACCCACTATATTCCTCGTCCCACCTGGTCTGGAAGATGCCAGTGAACACCCCCCCCCGCCCCCACCCACCTAACGTCGTTACCCCAGAGAGACCAGGACTCGGCGCTCGCTCTTGTTGTGCCAGGGAATGTGGATAGTCACCGGTGCCAAACACGTCATCGGGCCGGTGATGGTTCGTTGTTTGTGTTTGGTATGTTAGGGACGACCTGAGATTCTCGGAAGGTAGTCAGTCAGTCAGTGGTTGTTGATCTCTGTAGCTCGCCGTGCTTGTGGGTTTCGATGTGTATCGGATATAATCGTTTGGCGACTGCGGTCTTGTGTTTGTTGATTAGTTATTAGCTAGTTCGAGGTCTGCTTATTGGCTAAAAGTGTTGTAGACTACAGCACTTTAGTTATCGTTATTAGTTAGTTGTCAGTAAGGTTCGAGGTCTGCTTATAGATAAAATATAGCACTTTAGTTATTAGTTAGTTGGAGGTCTGCCTATTGGCTAAAAGTGTTATAGACTACAGCACTTTAGTTATTAGTTGTCAGTGAGGTTCAAGGTCAGCTTGGCTTAAAGTGTTATAGACTACAGCACTTTAGTTATTAGCTAGTTGTCAGTGAGGTTCGAGGTCAGCCTATTGGCTAAAAGTGATAGACTACAGCAGTTTCCTATAACATCTCGAGGCACTCGTGGTAATTGTTGGAGGAAATCAATGACTTAATTATTTAGTTTAAGTTATTATGTTCAGCGTGTCGTTCTATGGGATTAGAAGCGGGAAGGGGGTGGCGGCCCTGCGGGGTAACACCTTTACTTTATAGATAGGGGCGCCACGTTCAACCATGTCTTCGTGGAAGGAGGGTAGTGAGATTCCGGGCCACTCTTCCCGTAATAACCGTTAGTTAACTCTGGCAGCTGGATAGCGAATCTAATAGTGCGCTCGCCTCACAAGCCGAGGGGCGTGGGATCAAGCCCACTCAAAGCTATAATGAAAATGATGAAGGTCTACCAAGCCCCTAGTAAGTTCTAATGGAAACATTAGGACCCTCTTAGATCACCGGTTATGAGATTACATAAACATAATCCTACATACGTCACTTGACGCATTCATCTGCTATTTGAGCTGTGCTTCCTGGTTTATTTTTTTAAGGGCTTATACATCGTACATAAGTGGACTGGTTTGTGTTGATATAAGTAAATATGTTCAATAATTGCGAGGATTTTACTGAACAATATTAAATCATTATCTTTAAAAACTTGCACAACGCTCTTTATGGTTTATAGAGTAGGATGTTGTTCGCCTAATTGACGGAAGTTAGACCACTTAACGTTACTGTGAACCGGATCACCACCGGGGTTATCCTTGCGTTATTTTGAAAGCCCTCGTTAGTTCCCCGTTTTATTCTGTTCATCATCATCCTCGTGTGGCTAGTACTGACATACTTAATGTTCTCTGGCAAAAAGGAAGTTTATCAACGTTCTAGAACTTGTATTTAACTAGCGACTTGCTGAATAGAATGTTGTTTCTAGGCTGGTCTATGTTTTACTGCAATGTTAGTTGGACTTGTTCCATGTTATTTACAAACTTGTTCAAAACTTGTTTAGTTCCGGGTACTTTCCCTACTTGTTCCAGTTCCGTTCCCTACTTGTTCCAGACCCGTTTCCTACTGGTTCTAGGCCCGTTCTCTAGTTCTTCCAGGTCCGTTCCCTACTTGTTCCTGGTCCGTTCCCTACTTGTTCCGGGTACGTTCCCAACTTGTTCCGTGTCCGTTCCCTTCTTGTTTCAGGACTGATTCCTATTAGCATCCTGTTCATATGTTACATTTCCGACCACTCTCACTCTCTCTCTCTCTCTGTCTCTCTCTCTCTCTCTCTCTCTCTCTCTGTCCCACTTGTAATACTAGTAATTAATTGTCCCTCGCCTGTGATATTTGTGATATCACCTATTTCACACAGGATTACGATGAACTTTAAATACAATATTCAACCGCCATCTCAATTCTAAATCTGGTGTAACTGTATACCCCGTAACCGTATCGCAATACAGTGGTTCTCAACATTACTCCATTGGGACAAAGTCCCGGTGACCCGTAAAATGACATTGCTGGCAGCTCCAGGTCCCAGCGAGTCCAACATGAACGGCATCGTCAAGAAACTGTCAATCTTTCTAGAACCCGATGACAACATTGTCAGTCGCCTGGAGCTCAAACGACAAAAGTTTCACACCCACCGATGTGTAAGCAAACTCAAAAAAAATAAAATGTATATATATAAAGATCTGGGGGAGGTGAGGGGGAGTGAGATAACAGTGTACATTTCAAGACTTGGATACTGTAATTGTTTCAAACCCTTGTGGTGTAAAGCTGGTTGTGGATGTAGATTATTGAATGATTATGATCCACAACTAAAATCTAAGCCCGTGATTATTGGTATTTGACGTGATTATTGGTTTTTGACAAAAATGTTTATGTAAAGTCTAGCAGCTATATTTACAGTGATGCCTCATATGTTGTATATTATAATTTAAATGTAAATAGGTAAGCATAGGCCTCAATAATCTTCTGTATAGAAGGAGCGTAAATGAATGTTGCTGACAGTTTACAGTACAGTATATACCATCCCTAAACTAAGCCAGAGTTTATTCTACTTTCATTTATTTTTTAAATTCCAAGTAATAGATTTTTTTCTATCTATTTCATTTCTCTAACTGCGTTTTAAGATTAATTCTAATCAAAATCTGTGATAATTGTGGAAAAAAACAGCTAATTGAAAAACATCATGAAATATACCAATTTGTCGACATATCATCTTAAAATAATATAATTTGTCCAGAAAACATTTTTTAATTATCAATTAAGTCCCTTAAACCATCTTTTAAAAATCCAATTTGTCCAGAGATCATCTTAAAATTAAAATAAACTAAATTTGTCTCTGAAATTATCCAAATTTTCCTTGGTTTTCTCCCTGCAGTTGTCCACCCCGCAGCCCATCACCCTGCACGCTGAAAAGCCTACTGTCAAGCCAGGCAACAAGACAAGCCAGGTTTTCAGCAATCTGAAGCACGCCTACAGCATGCCAGATAATTTGGACAAACTGTCGAGAAAGAAGCATTACTTCAGCTTGATTGGTGAGTCAATCCATTCTGGCCACCTCCATTCATTTAATAATCCTTGTAAATCCAAGACCCACATGCCTAAATGGTTTGTTGGAGCTGAAGGAAATTAAAATAATATTTTAGTGAAGGAATATTTACGGGCATTCAGCTAGTGCAGGGGTCTCCAAACTACGGCCTGCGGGCCAGATGCGGGCCGCGAGGCCCTCTCATCCAGCCCCTGGAGACCTTTTGGTCTCTCAAAAAAATACTATTTTTACTGGTAGGTTACCACAAAAGTTCGTAGTTGGGGGTTAGCAGTCGGCCCCCAAACTGCTGTTTGACTGTTAATGCGGCCCTTTGGCAGAAAAGTTTGGAGACCCCTGAGCTACTGGGATGTTACAGGTTTCTAGGATTGAGGGCAATGGCATGGGAAATTATCTGGATTGTTTCCAAACCCAATTGTTACAGACAAACGTTGTTGTTTTTTTCTCTTTCTCAAAGTTTCTTGTGTGTCCCCAGGTTCTGACAGTCAGAGTATAGCAAGTCACCAGAGTGGCGGGGATGAGTCATCCGACGAGTCAGAGTATTCAGTGGATTATCCAGAGAAATCGCTCAGCACCCGGACGTCTCACGTTATGTTGGCAGCTCTCGACCAGGTCAGTCTATGTTGTGTAGAGCAGGGGTTTTCAAAGTCCAACTCTCGGGCCGAATACGGCCCGAGCTTAAATTTTAACTTGCCTATTAACCTGATCTTAAAAAAATAACTGAATGGTAGATACGCCAGCATTATATTTATAAGAACAGTCAAAATTATAAGATGTTTTTCAGGACAAAATACCATGATGGCAAAACTTAATAATGACTGATCATGTGTCAATAAGATTTGTCGACTCGTCAAATCTAAGCATGATGTTGTCTTATGATCCATCTGGTGTGTTTATGATAACTATCTACATAAGGCTAATAGTCAAACCCAGCTGATGGCAGGTCAAAGGTTATCATTTCATGATGACACAAACTTGATTGTGGGGGAGAGGTGGGAGGGGGGTAGATCAAATCGATACATGGGCAGGACCATAAGGTAGGCTGTTGTGAACTAGTTGGTGTTTCTGTTCATAGAGCAATACAGCTGTTTTTATGAGAATGTAACTTTGTGTTGAAATATTTCTATTAAAGTTGTCATTCCCTTTCAAATAATCATTATTTTTCCAAAAACTTTTGCTTTAATATTGAAAGGGAAAAGTCCCCCCCCCCCCCCACCCTTTTAAACCACACACCCCCTCCTCAAACCCCTTGTATTGAATTTCTTGTTGGTTCGTGTTTGAGTGTGAGTCATAAACAATTGAAGCTGGAAATGATAAATTTCCTGTAGTTAAATCAATCAAGCTCACCAAATCAAATAGGTCACACAGAAGTTGGCGGGGTGATCGTTATCATTGTTAACATTCCTCAGATTGTGGCATGGACTCTAGTGAGCTTCCTATAAACTGGTCATCTGGTTTTTATTCATATTTGGACTTGGTCAAATCAAACTGGGAAAGATGTTTAGACTTTAAGTTGAACACTAGTTTTTTTTGTTTTCAAGTCTATCTTTATCTTTTAAGAAGTTTGATTATTGTTATTGTGTTTTGTTTTCTGGTTACGTACAGATCTATGGTGACGAGCACCTGACGTACGCTGAAGCCCTGTGGGATCATGTGACCATGGACCCGGATGAGTTGGGTTTCAGAGCCGGGGATCTGATTTGCGTGACGGATGCCTCGGACAAGCACTGGTGGTTCGGAGTACTGGACGGTCACGAGGGCTGGTTCCCTACGAACTATGTCAGGGTAAGGTCATGCGAGGTCAGACGATTGTCACAAGTACGCTGTTTAAATACTGCTAGGAGTGTTCTCTAGGGTGCATCAAAGTTTTGGTCTATTTTCATGTAAAATTTTCCGTTAATTTTACAGTACATCTCTTGATAACAAATTTGTGGATGTGTATTAAAATAACATTTCATGACGCAACTTCACCCACATCGAGTGCAATCCTACGACCATGAGGGAAAATGTCACATTATCATAAATTTGTTAAAGTTTACTTTCTAAACAATTCACAAACTGGGATGGTTAAACTATCTCGCAAACTGGGATGGTTAAACTATCTCACAAACTGGAATGGTTAAACCATTTCACAAACTGGAATGGTTAAACTATTTCACAAACTGGAATGGTTAAACTATCTCACAAACTGGAATGGTTAAACTATTTCACAAACTGGGATGGTTAAACTATCTCACAAACTGGGATGGTTAAACTATCTGACAAACTGGAATGGTGAAACAATTTCACAGCCAAAAATATTAGCACTACATCTTTCAGCGCTATGTCTTTTCATGTTTTCATGCTATTTTATAAAATAATTCATTCATTAGCTGCGGGTAAACCAGGACATTATGGAGGAGGAGTTAGCCTTCCTGCTGGCAGAGAAGGAGGAAATGATTGTCCCGCAGCATTCTGGGAACGTCACCATGGCGCCCAACTACTTGGACAAGCATCAGGCCAGGGCGAACGTTGTCAACGAAATCATCAGCGCTGAGAGGGAGTACGTGAAACATCTCAGGGATGTAGTGGAGGTGAGGGGTATGGGGGTGAGGGGTATGGAGGTGAGGGGTATGGGTGTGATCTTTTGAGGGGTGCTCAGAGTGTACCTATTGTTTTAACTGTACCCAAATGTCCTGATTTCAAATGTGTGGACAGTACGTCTGTGGAAATTAACTTTTAATTAATCGTTTAAAATTTTAATTGATCAAAATTTAAGGAAATTTTTTTTTTCAATTATGTAATTATTATTATATTTTTTTACTCACACACTTTTCCCTCACAATATTATTATTTATTTAGAGATGCATGCGTAAACAAAAAGGTGTTTCTGCCTTATTACTTGCATAGCAGGACCACTTTGCTGTGTTATGTCACAAAATTTAAAGCCATGTGATTACCGCGACCGAATCTATTTTGCGAAATAATGAATCACGACTTAATGGAATCTATATTTGCTATACATAAAATATAATTAATATAAAATTAAGCGATTATTTTACAGATTAATCAAACCAATTTTTTTTAATAAGTACCAGCCCTAGTTTACAGATATTGACTAAATATCCAGTTAAAATTATTGGGGCACCCAGGGTTACGTCAAACTTTCCAATCTCCCCAGGGTTACTTCAAACTTTCCAATCTCCCCAGGGTTACGTCAAACTTTCCAATCTCCCCAGGGTTACTTCAAACTTTCCTATCTCCCCAGGGTTATGTCAAACTTTCCTATCTCCCCAGGGTTACGTCAAACTTTCCTATCTCCCCAGGGTTACGTCAAACTTTCCTATCTCCCCAGGGTTACGTCAAGCAAGCCCGCAAGAGGCCAGAGATGTTCCCCATAGAAAAAGTGACCGTCATCTTCAGCAACATCGAGGACATCTACCTGTTTGCCACACAGCTGCTGGAGCACCTGGAACTCTGCATCAACGCTGACCAGCCCCACCTCAGTGAGATTGGTCAGTGCTTCCTGCAGAAGGTAAGTGTCTCTAGATGGAGTATTTATTGGTGTGAAATATTTCATTCTAAGTTTCCTGGCCAGTTTATCCTATGAGCTGGCCATCCACCTTAAACGCAGCCACTGCCAGGTTGTCATATCTCCTTTTTTCTTTTCTGTAATGATTTACAGCTTTGGAGTTATTAAATGATTGATTACCAGCCAGAATGTCTAGGTCTCTGATGTTGCAGTGTGAAATGTTACATTGGGTTGATGAAGTAATTACCCCATTTGTGTTCTCAGCTGTAGTCTAGGCCCTGCCAGACTGTGAAATGTTACATAGAGTTGATGAAGTAATTACACCATTTGTGTTCTCAGGTGAAAGGGTTTGAGATGTACTCTGACTACTGTAACAACCATCCGGCTGCTTGCGAGGAGCTGAGAGAGTTGTACCACAACAAGAGATACAGACATTTCTTTGAGGTACACATCAAAGTTATCCTCAGTACAAGCTCAAGTATTTTGGTCCATTGTGTTATTGTCCATTTTATTACTGTTTATTATGTTATTGTCCATTATGATATTGTGTTATTGTCCATTATGTTATTTTCCATTGTGTTATTGTCCATTATATTATTGACCATTGTGTTATCGACCATTATGTTATGTTATTGTCCATTATGTTATTGACCATTATGTAGTGTTTTTGTCCATTATGTTATTATGCATCATGTTATTATCCATCATGTTATTGACCATTATGTTACTATCCATCATGTTATTGACCATTATGTTATTGTCCATTACGTCAAGGCCCCACTTACTAAAAGCTGTTTTAATCCTTGTCTAACTCTCCAGGCCTGCAGGCTCCTCCAAGAGATGATTGAGATTCCCTTGGAAGGCTTCTTGTTGACCCCCGTCCAGAAGATCTGCAAGTACCACCTCCAGCTGGCCGAGCTGCTCAAGTTCACTCCCCCTGACCACCCCGACTACCGCTACGTGCAGGCGGCCCTGGAGGCCATGAAGAAGATAGCCACACTGATCAACGAGAGGAAGAGGAAGATGGAGAGCATCGAGAAGTTGGCCGCCTGGCAGTTGTTGGTGGACGACTGGGAGGTCAGTAGACGGGACGGTCAACCTGTTACAGGGGTCCTCAATTCAGGGTCATGGAACAAGTCATTTAATATCTGTTTATCTTCCTGAGTTTGCAGGGAGTCACTTAAAATTCATTTATTTATTTCATCATCGCTGGATAATTTTGATCACGTAACAGAAATTAAACTTTTTTTACAATTTTTTTTTTTAAAAAGTCAGTAATTTTATGAGGCAGTGGTCAGTTTATAGGGCAGTGGTCAGTTTGTAGGGTAGTGATCAGTTAGTTTATAAAGTAGGGGTTGGTTTATAGGGCAGTGGTCATTTTATAAGGTAGTGATCAGTCAGCTTATAAGACAGTGGTCAGTTTATAATGCAGTGGTTAATTTATAAGACATTAAAATACCTATGGGGAAAACTTAAATTCAGAAAGAGGCTTTGATCACCCCCCCCCACGCAAAAAAACAAATACTAAGTCTGTTTAATTCTTGTTACCATCAATTCCCCTGACCTGTAAATGACACGTCACTGATCTGTAACAAACTGACCTGTAAATGACATGTCACTGATCTGTAACAAACTGACCTGTAAATGACATGTCACTGATCTGTAACAAACTGACCTGTAAATGACATGTCACTGATCTGTAACTAAATGACATGTCACTGAACTGTAACTAAATGACATGTCACTGATCTGTAACTGACTGACCTGTAAATGACATGTCACTGATCTATAACTAAATGACATGTCACTGATCTGTAACTGACTGACCTGTAAATGACATGTCACTGATCTGTAACTAAATGACATGTCACTGATCTGTAACTAAATGACATGTCACTGATCTGTAACTGACTGACCTGTAAATGACGTGTCACTGATCTGTAACTAAATGACATGTCACTGATCTGTAACTAACTGACCTGTAAATGACATGTCACTGATCTGTAACTAAATGACATGTCACTGATCTGTAACTGACTGACCTGTAAATGACATGTCACTGATCTGTAACTAACTGACCTGTAAATGACATGTAACTGATCTGTAACTAACTGACCTGTAAATGACATGTCACTGATCTGTAACTGACTGACCTGTAAATGACATGTCACTGATCTGTAACTGACTGACCTGTAAATGACATGTCACTGATCTGAAACTAAATGACATGTCACTGATCTGTAACTAAATGACATGTCACTGATCTGTAACTAACACTGACCTGTAAATGACATGTCACTGGTCTGTAACTGACTGACCTGTAAATGACATGTCACTGATCTGTAACTGACTGACCTGTAAATGACATGTCCCTGATCTGTAACTAACTGACCTCTATGACTCCAGGGCCCAGACATCCTGGAGGACAGCTCCGAGCTAATCTACTCTGGGGAGCTGAACAAGGTAAACCACGCCGGCTGGTCACAGGAGAGGTACTTCTTCCTGTTTGACCACCAGCTCATCTACTGCAAGAAGGACCTGCTCAAGAAGTCCAGCTTCTGTTTCAAGGGGCGCATCATCATGGACGACTGCAAGGTTTTCAACTTACCAGACGGCAGAGGTCAGCTTTGGTTTTATGTTTTCCCCTGTCTCTTGTATAACTTTGGGATTAGAGACAAGGCGCGCATTACTGCACATGTGTCAAATTAAATTTTATCTTTTATATGATGATTAGATCTATCAAGGTTTTTGTGTGTGTGTATCTTTGTCAGATTCCCAGTACAATGTGACAGTGAGAAATGCCTGGAAACTCCACGACACCCACAGGGACAAGTGCTACCTCCTGGTGGCCAAGACGTCCATCATCAAACAGAGGTGGCTCAAGGCATTCCAAGACGAGAGGAGGAGGGTCAAGGACGACGCTGAGAACAGTGAGCCAGATTCTCTTAACTTTTCTTTTTACTGCCTGGGGAATAATAATTGTATTTCAAGGTTCCCATTAGATATATTTTTAAAATAAATTTTCTTAAACCATCCATTGACTGGAGCAAGGCTACTGCTCTTGTGGAGGATGAAATAAATAGTCAATCATGATATATTTTTTTCTCTTGGGTGATTGATTTGCATGCGCGCTCGACTGGCGTACCAATGGTTATGAGTTTGAATCCATGTGAAGGCAGGGATTTGTTTCCCAGGGCCAAGGGTGTCACTGAGTCCACCCAGCTCCAAATGGAAAAAAGCCAGCTGGGTAGTGTGTGGAACCCTCATAGCCGTGGCCGTCTGAACACTGCGTCACTTGTCATCAGACCGGCATGGTTCGTTGACTCAAAAATCTTCTGTATAGAAGGAGCGTCTGTATAAATGAGACAGGGGGCGTGGCTGAACACCTTGGCCAAACATACAAACAAATATTTAAAATTTCTTTATTAAAATCAAGGCCACAGATAATCTGTTATGTAAATAACATTGGGCCTCAATGTTCCCTTTAAACTGCGCAGCCACGCAGATATCTGACAGATGCCACGCAGCAGTTTAGAATTACTGCGCAGAAAATATTGTAAAATATTGCACAAAAAATGGATGCTGTGCAACTTTGCACACAATTTTTTTTACCCTGCACACGTACCAACAAACCTTAGAGAGAACATTGTTGGGCCTGGTAATCAGGATTAATGGTTTGATTTGTTTCTTCTAAGTTTTCAACACGAATAAAAGTTTGCACAAAATTTTTTTTCAAATTTCTTTCCCGTTAGATTTTAACATTCCCGCCCATGTCAAGCAGGCAGTGATAACAAACTTCAAGCAGAAAACAAACCACAACAAACCTAAAGGTGGGTAACTCACATCAGCCTAAAGTTGGATAACTTGTGTACTTAACGTTGGACTGGTTCATCCTTTTCACAGTTGCTCAACGGGCTTCAATGGCTTTTGTGCTGATATCTTTGTCAAATCTTTCTGCTTCAATGCAATGGAAAAATATTTTAGTGTTTTTTTGTGTTTTTTTTAAGGGAATATCTGATATTTTGAAACAGATTTTAAGGTTGTTGTTTTTTTTACCCTTTAATCTTTTTTTTTTTAGTGGCTTTTCTAAATTTCTTTAACATTTTCAGTTTATAAGTTTTATTTACACACCAAAGTAAAAAGGCTTAAGCTAAGTTGCATAGTGTTTAATCCGACTGATTTATTGCTGAAATTTGCAGGTATATTACTTTGGCTGACCCGAAAATCCTAAACACATAAGAAGGTGAACACAATAACAAAACTGCTTGTTTCTTCTTCTTTTTTTTTTGTGTTCAACATGTGATAAAATATTCCTCATCCCTACCCTACTTACACCATGACATGCATTCCCTCTTTTAAACCTACTGACCATTGATGTGTATGATTGCTGGGGAAGTTGGATGGCTATCTATTTATAGAATTAGCGCTGACCACTTGTAAAACTAATAAACAATAAAAACTCTAATAAAAATCCAGGACTAGACACAAACCATCAATAAGCCTAGGACGCAATAATGTTTTTTTCAATACAAGTTGCGTCTGAAACAGATAAATCCAGCAATAAAACAAAGTAATTGGGAACATTTTTCACGCATCATTCTAATTTTTTTTTGTTATGCTTATTATTTAATAAACTGGACTAAAAGATAAGCCAGTATCCAATAATAGTAAATACATATTTAAAAGTAAACAATTTATTATTTTACATTGATTTGTATCTTCAGCAAAGTTCAAATACGTTGAAATTGTCCTTTTACAGTGATCTTCTTAAACGTGATTTTCTTGTCAGAATATATTGCAACTAATGACAATAAGAAAAGAGTCATCTGAAAGAAAGAAGAGTCAACTGGCTCTCAGTCATTGAATACGTTTCTTCTATTCTATTTTATTTTTTGTTTTAAAAAGGGAACAAAACTATTGAATGATAATAAGAGTACAAAGAGTGTTTGATGAGTACTTCCCTAACTGCATGTGGTGGTATGGCACTTGATTCCTGCATCGTTTCCACCCCCACTTATCAGTTTAACTTGTGAAATTCTATTCTCAACCTCTCGATCAATTGCTGGAGGTGTGGCTAATTCTGGTCAAAGCTGTTTGATCGGGCTGGTCAAAGCTGTATGATCGGGCTGGTCAAAGCTGTATGATTGGGCTGGTCAAAGCTGTATGATCGGGCTGGTCAAAGCTGTATGATCGGGCTGGTCAAAGCTGTTTGATCGGGCTGGTCAAAGCTGTTTGATTGGGCTGGTCAAAGCTGTATGATTGGGCTGGTCAAAGCTGTTTGATTTGGCTGGTCAAAGCTGTTGAATTGGGCTTGTCAAAGCTGTTTGATTGGGCTGGTCAATGCTGTTTGATTGGGCTGGTCAATGCTGTAACATCGATATAGTGGTTTCTTGTAACACAGATATAATGGTTTCTTGTAACACTGATATAGTGGTTTCTTGTAACATCGATATAGTGGTTTCTTGTAACACTGATATAGTGGTTTTTTATAACACTGATATAGTGGTTTCTTATAACACTGATATAGTGGTTTCTTGTAACATTGATATAGTGGTTTCTTGTAACACTGATATAGTGGTTTCTTGTAACACAGATATAGTGGTTTCTTGTAACACTGATATAGTGGTTTCTTGTAACACTGATATAGTGGTTTCTTGTAACACTGATATAGTGGTTTCTTGTAACATGGATATAGTGGTTTCTTGTAACACTGATATAGTGATTTCTTGTAACACTAATACTGTCATGTGTCATCAGCACTGAACAAGTTAACATTTATTTTTCATTTTTTTAGTAAACTGCAATTTGATAATCACTCAGTACTTTAATTTATAATGGGGCTGATTTTTAAATTATATTTCTCTCATATTTTTTAATAATATTTCTCTCATATTTTAATATAATTTTTTCAAACTGTTTCTTTTTAATCAAATGTGTTTCCATGGTGCAATGTCCATGAATTTTCTTTTTTAGTGAATTACTGAGGCTGTCTATCTTGATTCTAAAGGAAGAAAACTGTCTTCATTTTTAAAAAAAAAAATTTTCAATTTTTTTAATATTTTGTTTGTGTTCAATTACTGCCTTGTCTGTTTGATTTAATTTCTATTCACTCTCTCTTGTTTTAAAACAATTGTTTTCACTTCAATGAAAATTCTCAACACTTTTCCACAATTATTTTTGTCTATCAAGCATGAGGAGTAGCACTAGAAACAAATTGGTTTGAGCTGCTTGCCTGTGAACTTGATTTCCCATCATTATATCTTATACAGCTATTTCACTCCAGGGGCATTACCCTAGAGCTACTAAAATGTATTATTTAAACCAACCCAAGTAGTAAACCCAATCCATGTAGGAGATCATTATGGCATAGATTCATCTCCACCTTGGTCCTACATACTATTAACATTATGATGTGGTTTGGAACTAACTCATGGCAGGCACAGATTATTTTTTTTGCTGTCTGCATTAAGATGTTTTAGTTTTTAACAAATTGAAATAAATTATGTGTACTTGAAAGTCAATTCATCTAAGCTCAATTTAATTATTTTTTTTTTCAAAGATAATGCCATCCCCTTTTTATTGATAATAATCTATTCCAAATAATCAATCAATAACAATAATCATTTCTTTTGGATCAAAAGTAATAATTTATTAAGAATATTTTAAGGGTAAAATTATTATTGTGAAGGATCGTTAAATAATTTTTTTAGATGAAATTTTTTTTTATTTCTTAATTAAGCATAGAAATTCTATTCAAAAAATAATTATAAAATATCTGCAAAAATTCCCAACCTTATAACCAACTTACACTTATGTAACTTACTTCCCTTTGTTCATAAAAAAACAAACCTGGTCCAAATTCAGGTTCATTGTTATTTGTTGTTTTAATGTTAAGAGGCTCCTGACAAATTCTAAAGATTCCCTTGTTTGATTGCATGACTACAGATTCTAACATCTTCAAAAAACATTTTTTAAATTTTCTATTTTTACAGGAAAGAGCAAATTCAATCGCACTAACAGTGCATCGGCAACTCTGCCTCGTTCAAAAGCTCGCCACAAGGTCAAATCTGATGGGACCCTGGAAAAGGCTACCAAAAAAATCAACTGGTTCTTTCTTCTGGGGAAAGGGAAATCATGAAAATGAAATCATGAACATGAAATCATGGACATGAAATCATGGACAATGTGTAAACCTGTAAATGACCCACTTGGTCGGCAGGCGTACCTGCCCTTGATGCCTGGAGCCTGTGGTAGGATCAAGAACATCAAAAAAAGGACAAACACCTCAATATTCGTCAGTGGATCGATTTTTCCTTCCCATAATCCCACGACTGCTTACAACCGCAAGCTGGTCTTGTGCCAATTGTTGAGTACGTCATGATTCTTCTTGTGACCTGACGAAGCACAATGCCCACACAGCCAGGACTACAGAGTTACCCCATCAGATGAGTGAGCAACTTTATGATAGAGTTATTCTATCAGAGGACTTTATGATAGAGTTATTCTATCAGAGGACTTTAAGATAGAGTTATTCTATCAGAGGACTTTATGATAGAGTTATTCTATCAGAGGACTTTATGATAGAGTTATTCTATTAGAGGACTTTATGATAGAGTTATTCTATCAGAGGACTTTATGATAGAGTTATTCTATCAGAGGACTTTATGATAGAGTTATTCTATCAGAGGACGGATCTAAGGTCTTTTTTTTCCCTCTCAAATGTTTCGTAAGCACCAAGCTTTTTCGAACTTGTGTGCTATAAAAGAAAGGGAAAAAATCCGTCATGCTGTTATTATACCAGTGTGCTGTGCTATGGTGGTGTTATGATAGTATCTTTGCCATTGGTGGCTTCTGCTTTAAGTGGAAATGAATATAGGTGGATCTAGGTCTTCTTGGACAAAAAGTGTTTGTTCTGAGAGGATCCCAGTAGTTATCTCATCTGTGTATGGAGGGCCAACCACTGTGACATTATCTAAACATTTTTTTATAAATAATATTTGACAATAGGATACATTCAACCGCCATTTTGGCTAATGCCATTGCTGGACCTCATGTTGGGAACCACTGACCATTGACTTTGGCCATCGTTGGACCTCGTGTTGGTAACCATTTGCTTCATACAAATAGTTTCCATCCATCTTTCAATATCTGTGACATGCCTAGACATGTGATGTACATACTTGTAAGAACCCTCAGGTGGCAGATGGACGGTTTGATGTCAACGAATAACCACACGTTTAGTGTCCTTATTATTTTATAACTCTGCTACCACCGGATTTTTTAAAAAACTGAACTCGCCAATCTTCTGAGGGTATTTTATGTCTACCTTTAAACTATTATATTATTATTTCCCTGCTTTCAAATGGCCTGCAATTTCATCATGTTTGCTGTCATAGAATTTGGGCAAGCCGTCACACCATCATTACAAGCTGTAACACCATCAAGACAAGCCGTCACATCATCTTGACAACATGTCACACCATATTGGCAAGCCGTCACACCATGAAGATAAGCCGTCACATCCTCTTGACAACATGTCACACCATCTTGACAAGTCATCACACCATTACTAGGTGTCATCATACATCATGTGAGCACTCGTACCATGTGTCACATGAGCAACATCTTCAGATCAAGGGCCACCAAGATGGACACTGGTCAAGGCTATCTGTTTATTCTGGAGTATTTCTTTCAGTTGGTTTTTCTAAGGAAAATATAAGATTTACGGCTGACCTACCAGGTACAGCTGACCTACCATGTATGGCTGACCTACCATGTACGGCTGACCGACCATATTCTTTCAACTGAAAAAGAAGGTTGCCCTGAAACGCTACATTGTGAATATTACTTAAACTTCAAAATTTTCATGATCCATGGCTTTATTATTGGATCCTAAGGTTGACCTAACATTTAGTTCTTTTTTTTATAAATTAGTTTTATGACAGTCTGCTATGTAAGAGTATATCTATTCTAGAAATAGAGAGGTTATGATTTCAAGGCTAGCCTAAATCTATTAGAGACATAGAGAGAATATCATTTCTAGGCTCGAGTAAATATGTTAAAGAAATACAGAGGCTCTCATTTCTAGGCTAGCATAGATCTAATCTAGAAATACAGAGAATACAATTTCAAGGCTTGAGTAAATCTATCATAGTAAAAAAAAGTAGAGAAGTTATAGTTGTTCACTCAACCTGTGTAAGAAAGCTATCAAAGCAGCTGAGGGTAGCAGGTAAATGGTGTGCAAGATGGGACGATCGTACAGCTACCTACTTACTTCCTGTAGCCCTTAAAATGAAAGCCTTGAGACTTTCTGTTTTTGTTTTTTTGTTTTTATTCTTTCTGAATGTAAGATCTGATGGGTTTTAAAGATGTTTAAACATAAGTGTTTTTAATTGTCTGACTTCAAGTCATTATTCAGCTTCCTGTCTACAATAATATAACATGTATAAACTTTGAAATTGTTGGGATTTTTTTATGAACCGATATTTCAAATGATGGCTGTTGTATAATATGTATCATATTTTGTCCAGTCAGTGCTTATACTTAAATCAAATAGATGTCTATAGTCTATAGTAGCAATTTGTCATTTAGTTACAGCTTAAGTAGGCACTCTACTTTGCAATAGGAGCATTTCTACTTAAGCTACTATATTGGGTTTTTTTTTACTGGAAGACAATGTGATAAAGAAAAAGTTTGCATTAAAATAGGATGCAGATGAGGGTGTTTTGTTTATTATGTATTATTTATAGTAAGTGAATTTTAAAAATAAAAATAGCTCAATTATGAAAAAAAAATTCTTATGGTCTAGACCAAATTACTTTAATTACTGAAATAGCTTT